>CAJUYH010005342.1:0-23607 GCA_910591685.1 Galerucella tenella
TCGACAGAAAACTCAACTGGAAACAACACATATTACATGTTAAAAAAGCATGCCAAAATGGTCTAAACATCATGAAAACAATTTCAAGCAAAACCTGGGGATCCGACTATACCTGCCTAATACATATATATAAACCTCTTATACGCTCACAAATAGATTACGGCTCTATAGTCTACGCGACAGCTAAGAAAACAGTTCTAAACCAGCTCGAAACAATACAAAACACGGCACTGAGGATAGCAGCAGGAGCATTCCGCACAAGCCCAGTAAAAAGTCTACAGTGCGAAACCGGAGAACCCCCTCTACAGCTCCGGAGAAAATATCTTACTGCGTCCTATGCACTATCCATTAACCGAACCAACCCAAATCCAACATACAATAAAGTGATCACAAATCCACACAAAACCCTATATTCTACAAACAAGAAAGCAGATCCACCTTTCTATGTAAGAGCTAGTCAAATTCTCACTGAGCTCCAAATCAAACTACCCATCCCATCCAACGAAATCAAATGCCCTCCCCCTTGGTCGGTCAAGATTCCCTACACTGACATCTCTCTGTGCATATATAACAAATTAGAAACACCCCATACCCTGATAAGAAAAGCATTTGCTTCTCAACAGACGCATCAAAAACCACGGATGGCGTAGGTGCAGCAGTAAACATACAAAACAGCACCCTACAATTTAAGCTACCTGAAGCAAGCAGCGTATACACTGGAGAACTATACGCCATTCTGCAAGCACTCATCCACATAAAAATAAAAAATATTCCAAGATCCCTCATAATAACAGACTCGCTTAGCTCAATCCACACAATAAATCAACTTTATCCCACACATCCAGTAGCACTCCAAATTAAAGCCGAACTGTCACACATTGAAAAGTCAAATTGCATCGTGAAAATACTTTGGATTCCATCCCATATTGGAATAAAAGGAAATGACGAGGTCGATCGTAATGCGCGAGAAGCAATAACTAGTGAAACCGCGAGTGAAGTGCAAACGGTAGTGAACGTCGACATAAAACCGCTACTTAAAGAAAAAGTGCAACAATTGTGGCAAAATGAGAGGCAAATATCCCAATCTAAACTACGGCGATGTGAAACCGGAAGTGAAACCTTGGTCAGAATTAATAAACAATAGATCACTACAAGTTATCTTAACTAGGCTACGGATAGGACACACTAGACTTACCCATAGTTATATATTTAGTAAAAGTGAACCCCCTCAGTGTGAAATATGCAACATTCAGCTAACTGTTAAACAATTTACTAATCGAATGCCCAAAGTTTGAACAATCAAGACTAGACAATAACATAAACGACACACTAGAACTTATACTTGGTGAAAAATCTAATCACGAAAATCTTTTTAAATATATCAAAGAAATCAACATACTTACAAAATTATAAGTAATTTTTGTGTTTATTTAAATATGGATATATTTATGTCGCTAATTACCCCAGAGGTAGATGCGACTTTTTTGTAAATAAAAAAAAAAAAAATTTGTAAACAAAAATAAAAAACTTCAAAGCAAATGCTCAAAATGCCCACCATTTACTTCAATACACTTTACGATCCGCTTTCGTAAAGATCTCTTAATATCAAAATCACATTCGTGAATTAAGCCGTGGTTTAATTTTTCGTTTTCTTCTCAAGTAGGCTTGTGTTGCTAGACAGTTTGTGTGGAGTTTAATTTTTCGTTGCCCTGATTTCAATCCTTTGGATTTTTCAATTTGGTCGCAAATTAAGGCATTAGTTTACAAAGAAAAAATTACTTCTCTTCCACAACTGCGACGGAAAATAGAAGAAGCCGCGGATGTAATTGAAAATAATAGACAAGGATTATTTGATATTAAGAGATCTTTACGAAAGCGGATCATAAAGTGTATTGAAGTAAATGGTGGGCATTTTGGGCATTTGCTTTGAAGTTTTCGATTTTTGTTCACAAATTTGTTATTGTTACATATTTAAGGAGTAATAAAATTTTTTATGAAAAAATTTAAATTTATTGAAGAAGCAAATAACTCGATAACCGATTGAGTTACACGAATCAAAGAAGAGTAACTTTTTATTGTAGAATTTAACGCTTTTTAATATTTTTTTATTATTTTAGTTGTAAGTTTAGCCCAAAAAAAGTTTACTTTGAATTAATTAACACAAAGAAGTGTAACTAGTGCCCTCTATTAGCAATGTTAAATTAGAGTGCAAATTATGATTCCTCATGGCAAAAAACGTAAAATTGCCAATTTTCAAAGAGAAATTGTGAAAACATAAAAAATTATTGCGAAAATCAAAATTTAAACTTTGAACACCCCGTATCTTGGAAACTAGCAATATTTGCATGTTGAGCAGAATCATCAAATTTTGAGGTCTAGAATCTATAGTTCAAAGATTGGACATTCTTAATGAATCACCCTGTATATGAGCTATTAAAATGTAATGTTAATTTTGAAATAAAGGAACTTCATACGTACCATCTATATTATCCTGAAGGATCCTAACACACAGTTGAAATAAGCTTTCCACTTTTCCAACAGTTTTATTTCCTGAATAAACTTTTGTCCTGAAATAGATACATACATTTAAAACTTCAGATAATATAAAATTTTCACACATGCTAGCTGAATTAACTGTGTCTGAAGAAAATTGCCACAGAATTACCCAAGTATTTTTAATAATATTCTTATTATTTAGCCATCCAAATTTACATCTTTAATAAAATCAAATAATAGATTAAGAGTTATAGGTTATTAGCAGTACTTAAAATTTGAATGATGTTCATAGAAAGTTAATAGTTTAACAAAGTGCTTTAGTAAAGATTATGATTATCCAATACAATTTAAAGATGGGGACTCAATTATGCCCAATTCTGGTAAATAATAGAAAAGAAAAATTTTTGATAATGTACAATGTGGTAGTAGATAAATTCGGATAAATAATGAAGTTTGATGAGTTTTTCGTAGTTTCAGCAATATTTTTCCAGATGTGTAGCCATTTGACTTTTGTTGTTTTGAACAATGATTCTTTGAAAATTAGTACATTACAAAATGTTCCAAAATGAACTGCTGTTTTCAATAATTGATCAGACTTTCTATTACCTTTTATACCAATGAGTCTTTTTATACATACAAGAGTTATATATAGTTGCAGACAAACACAACCAAATTATTATTCCATAGTTTAGACCGTTCAGGTGCTGTTGAATATACCTCTATTTTGATTTCTCCTTAATTATAACCTTAACATTATTTTTTTCTTTCATCATAAGGGATAAGGTCCACAATGGTTTTTAGTATTTGAAAACTAATGTCTCGAAAAACAATTGGATTAGATCAAATAAATTAAAAGAACTACTTGAGAGAAGTAAAGATTCCAACCACAGATTTTCAAGCTACATCAAACAATAGCAGATGCAGAATTGGCAGAAAAGATATACACAAGGAAAAAAAAACTGTAAAATTTCAGCAAAAGCAGACACATGGTTTAAAAATAACTGGGACAGACATTTTATCAAAATAATGAATAGTCTGCGGAATGTAAATACAATATATATGTAACCATTTATAAACATTTGAAAAAATTAAAATTAGATACTTATATATAAAAAATATATATAGGTATATGGTATATATAAAGGAAAATGAAAAAAAAATTAATAAGAAAATAAAAAAATAAATAAATGAAGAGAAAATAAATAAAAAAGGAAATAATAAAAAAATGAGAGGAAATGAAAAAAAAAATATATTTATATAAAAATGAAATAATATTATAATGATGAAAATTAGAAAAAAAACCTACTAAATTACTAACATACGTATTAAAAAGGAAATGTATAAAGGATTATTTAAAATGATTGTAAATACTAACAAAAAAAACTGGCCAATTGATCTCAGATCAAGGTCACTATGTGAAACACACACACAATACGGTGGGGGTATGGCTTATACTCGGAATTTAAATACAAAATCAAATTGAGAATGCAGAGAAGTAGCTTCACTAAACCACAAATTATGCGAATGTCAGTTTTTCACGAGACAAAATCAAGATTTCATGAAGAAATTAACAGAAGCTGCAGTAAAGTTACCCACCAATTTACACTCTTTTTTATATACACGAAATATAAAAATATAAAAATAGGTGAGCAAAAAAAATAAATAAAAGAACAAAAAAATTTGGAAAATGTAAAGACAAATAAAAAATTTAACCCAGAAAATGGATACAAATTATACAGCTGTTTAATTGGTTAAAAACTAGTGCCAAGAAAATAGAACCCACACAGATCTTTATATTGTTCTCTTAGTTAGAAAACACCTAAATTATTGTTCTCTGGTATGATATCTGCTTTATATTACATAATATATAAAGCAAAACTTGAAGCTTAAGCTTAATTTTTCAAGGTACATGTACAGAATAGTTCCCAAACATCCCTACCCTAGAGATTCACAAAAGAGATCAAATACAACAGCTCATTATAATCAATGGAACATGCAATAGTGATAAATATTAAACTTCGTTTTCGTCTAAAATTATTTATTTTAGAGTAACATACAAAATATATCGTTGTCAGAATTGAATGACAGAAAACATTAAAAAAATCAATAACCCATTAATAAAAACAAAATAATGTGGATGGTGCTAAAGTGCTAAATTTGAATTAGTCACTCAACAAATAGTCCCAAGCTTTTCTCTAAAATTTATTTAGTTGTTCCTCTTCATCTTACTAGGTAGGTGTAAACTTTTCATGTTTCGTTTCGTATGTAGTGTAATCACTCTTTCTATATTTTATTTTTTGTAATGTTAATTATACTAACGGTTTTTGTTTTTATGGATGGATTTAGTACCTATGTGAATAATTAATTTTTTCCACTACTAGCTGTGAAGTTGAAAATTATTGCTTCTGATAAATTGAATTTCTCTATTAGTTGTTAATAATTTTTTCTACCTAGGTCAATAAACGACAATTTCAAATATTTTGAGAATTCGGGGATAGGTAGTAATTCAACAAAAACTTGTGCAACATAATTTTGTATACGCAGGAGATTGTCTTTAACATATTTTTTGCTTGAAATTACCTATCAAGTTAAAATTATTTGAATAAAAATGTCAATAGTTTAAAATTCGCACTCAACCAAAAATGACTGATGACATAATGAGTACGTTCATAATAAGGTTTTTTTAGCGAGTGAGTCATAAAAAGTTAATACCGATCAATTTTTTGCCACGAACGGTAATTACCAAAAGTCAAATCAGTGACCGCGGTAATAAATTCAGTTACCATATAAAGGTTTTTTTAGCGAGTGACTGGTCATAAAAAGTTAATACCGATCAATTTTTTGCCACGAACGGTAAATACCAAAATGTCAAATCAGTGACCGCGATAATAACTTCAGTTACCATAGTCCATAGGTGGGTAACTGGCAGTGGTTATAACCCCCACTTTTGTTTTAAAACGTGAATAACCGCCTGTTACCGCAAGTAACCGCTGGGTTTTAACCAGCAGCTCGCTAAAAAACCCTTAATATATCGAAAACTGACAGCGTACTTGTCTGTCAGACGACGGGGTAAACGCTTCTCGTGGTGAGTTTGTGAATTATTTTTAATTTTTCTCTTTAATTTGGCTAGTAGTGGAAAAAATTGTATATGCACCATGGTGGTGAAGACATTCATAAGCCTCGCAATTTATTCCGCTCGAGGCAAAGCCACTCGCGAAATAATTTTGGTGCTCCGTCATTAATAATGGGCTTCACCACCTTGGTGTAAAATGTGGTGTACTATTTTCTTGTATCAATGTTTTTAGAGTATTTTAACACTTTTCTTGGAAGAAAAAAATCAAAATTAAAAATATGTATCTGCCATTATTACAGAAGCTTCAAAATACAGATTTCAGTTCAGCAAGAAACTATTATCTGTAGTAGCGAGATTTGTTCTTGAGGCAGAACATGACAAATTAGTTAAATGTATTATTGTATGAATAAAAACAAAAATTGTACTTACCTTTGATTTTTATTTGTCATTACTCTACTTAAAGCCTCATCATCAGTATATAAACGTTTAGGTTGCGAATCATAAGATATTCCTAATGGTTTATAATTAGGAGTTATCTCTGGTAGAAGACTAGATAGGCAAATGTTCAATGGTTCAGCAGGTTCTTCCTTCAATAATTCTGGAACAACCTGAAGAATGACACTTACTTTGGAGGATAATGATAGAATACTTTTGCTTAAAATAGACATTATACAGGGTGTAACAAAAAGACAGGTCATAAATCATACCACATATTCTGGGGCTAAAAATAACTCGATCCAACCCAAGTTACCCTAGTACAAATGTACATGCGAAAAAAGTTACAACCCTTCGAAGTTACCAAATGAAAATTGATTTTTTCAAATATTTCGACAGTTGTTCGACATATTATAATGAAAGTTGACAAGTGGCTTTCATATGATTAGAGCATCTTGAAAAAAAATTAAGGAATTATTGCACCCCGTTGAAAATTTATGAAAGTTGAGATCCCCTAAACCTCCCAAAATTTTTGTGTACGTTACAATTTAATGCTTATTGTGGCACCATTATTCAAACACAATATTTTTGAAACTTTTTTCCCCCTAGTACTTTTTACAATTATCAGTTTTTATCGAGATACGGCCCATTTTTCATTATGCTTCAAAAATTTCAAGTAATACAAATCAGTCAATGAATTTTCAAGTTTTTCGAGGGTCCCAAATTTTTGATTGAATCTTATTTATTTACAAATGTGTACTTAGTTTTTATTGGATGTTCGAAATGGCCCCCATATTCTTGAATACACAGTCGGCACCGTTTTACTAACGAAAACCGAATATTCTGGAAAATGAATGGCTTCTGACGATATCTAATTGCAGCCTCAAGGATTCCTTTTCTCGCATGCACATTTGTACTAGGGTAACTTGGGCTGGATCGAGCTATTTTTAGCCCCAGAATATATGGTATGATTTATGACCTGCCTTTTTGTTACACCCTGTATTTGATCACACCATGAAGAGAATTGAAAAAACAATTGCACTAATCAACTATATTACATTATTTAGTGAAAAAATTAAGTTAACATCATGGCACTTTCTTTAACACACTTTTTTTCACTCTTACAAGTGAAACAAGATACTTCAAATGTGGACAGTTTTAGGATTTTGATTGAAGAATAATAGTTATTTATGTACCAAGGGTATAAATAGATGTTTATGCCCTGAGTGCGACGACTTACGACGCCGAGGGCCTCTGGCCCGAGGGTTTGTAAGTCGCCCGAGGGTATACACATCTGTTTATGCCTGCGGTACGCTCAAACTTTTATGTCATACTAGTTCGTTATTGCAATCCAATCAGTGTTTTAAAAAAGGTAGAACGTGTCGCGGGACACACGGTAGGAACTTTAGTTCCTTTTAAGCAAAACTTTTTTGAATCAATAAATAAATACACATATTAATATAAGAATTCATTTTACTCTGGATGAAACTTCATTTAACAAAAATATACAGTAGGAAATAATCGATTAATCGAAAATAATCGATTGTTAAACGATTAACAATAATCGATTATTGATAGATTTACAATCGACTATCAATTGATTATAAATTTCAACACCCTGTATTTCGAGAAGTAAATGTGCTAGACCCCTTAATCCTCATATCATTATTTTGTCCAATTTTACGAGAGGAATCTACATGCAAACGTTGTAACCACCCTTAACGTTCGAGATGCTTATACCATTTTTTGCGCGATCGTATTGAAATAAATTCCGAATAAAATAATTTTAATTTCTTCGAAATGAACGAAATGTCAAAAGTGACATTTATACTTCTCGATCAGTTTAAATATATTTTGCATTTTGGTGAAATTGTCTATTTATTACTTTTCGAGTAAAGTAAATCACTTACCCGACGTGTTAAACTTAGAGACCAGTTAACACAACCTACCGTCCTGACAACCGATGCTGTAAATAAACAAAAAAGATCAATCGCGCAAAAAGAATTATGGAAATAATAGTAAAAATTTATCCGAACAAATTCAAGTATATCACCAGGACTGCGAATACCAGCTTTGCATAGAATTTTAATGTAGCATCGGTGGTTCAGTGGTAGAATGCTCGCCTGCCACGCGGGTGGCACGGGTTCGATTCCCGGCCGAAGCATATGAATCGCTGCTTCGTAAACGAGAGACTCAGGAGAGAGCACACGCACGCAAGCAAGGCACATAACGAAGCAACGTAACATAACGGTCAGATCTTTTGCGTCGCGACCCCCGGTCGCTCAAACCTAACCTGACGTAAAGAACTAAAGTTCCAAAAATCCGGTTTGAATTAATAGGTGAATGTTGACAAACGTAAATGTCATAATATCACAATAAATTTCATATGTGTCAAAGTTAGAAGTCAAAATTAACGAAGATTTTGGAATTCCTGACGAAATTATTGAAAAAGCAAAGAAAGCAACTGTAAATCTGTTGCCAAAAAAGTCTAAAGAAGCTTACGACATGGTTATTAAATAAGTTGGACAAAAAATTATTTCTCTTTATGCCCGCACGGGCATAAAGTACGACATTAGATTGTTGGTAACTAAGCAATAGAAACACAATAATGAACTAGTATGACATAAAATTATTTTGACTTGTATTTATCTTGAGATAACAAGTTATCATGAAATAATATGAAATGTTCTTCAATTTTTACTCACCAATTTTGTAGAAGAACTGCATTCACTATCACTATATTTAGATTTCCGACTTTTTGAAGATTCAGTTTCTACATTATCTAAATGCCTACTAGAACTGTGACTAGATTTAGGTTTATCAGAGCTAGGTTTCTTTTTAGGACTAGATGTCAAAGGTCCACACATACCTAAAGCTTCAGCAAAACTTGCTCCAGACTCTGAATCAATACCATGTACTATTTTTTGTTTGTCAGTATTCAAAACTTTGTCTGATTTATGTTTCTTCTTTACATGACCATCAGAACTACTAGATTTGTGTTTTGAAGATGAGGTAGACTCGGAACCTTTTGATTTAGAGGAGTTTGTTTTCTTATATTCTTTAGTACTATCTTTTGATTTACTTTCAGAATGTGATTCTTTTTTATCTCTTTTAGAATCATGTTTTTTATCTTGCTCCTTACTGCTATTTTTATCAATACTAGAATGAGATGAGCTTTTATCCTTAATCTTAGAGGTGTTACTAGGTTTTATGTCTTTATCAGCCTTTTCATATTGTTTTTTATGTGTTTCAGACTTGTGATTTAAATGGGAGTCATAAAATTCTTTTTCCTCATGGTTTTTAGTCTTTTCAGTTTTGTTACTAGATCTCAAATTTTCAGAATCTTTTTTATTCTTGTGTTTTTTCTCTTCATAACACTCTTTTTTCGATTTTTGCTTAGATTCATTTTCAGAATCTTTCCTTGATTTATGCCTTGTGTCTGATCTGTCAGAATTTTTCTTGTATTTTACAGAACTTTCCCTGTGCTTTTCAGAGTTTTCTTTGTATTTATTAGTTGATTGTTTATCACTTTTTTCATGCTTACTATTTTTATTCTCTTCTGAAGATTTATATTTGTGACTATCTTTACTTGAATTATCTCTATCTTTCTTACTCTTTTTAGAATGTGTTTCTCTTTCTTCTGAACTCGAGTGAGATGAATGACTTCTTTTTCGAGAATGGTGCTTTTTTTGTTTCCTGGGCATTTCTTCTTCAGATTCTGAGGATGATGAAGATGATGATGATGAGCTATTTGACTTGTATTTATTTCTACTACCATCACCATTTTTTAATTCAAGTGAATTATTTTCAAAATCATTACTTTTTCTAGGAACCTCTTGCTTACTATCATATCCTTCACTTTCATTTTCTGAATGATGAAGATTTTCTTTTTGACAGTCTTTATTCTCATTTTCACTTGAATATACAGAATCTGCATCATCCTCATTTTCTAGATAAAAAAATGATGATCAAAATTTAGAACATAATACCAATAATATCTCATAAAGCTATTGAATTTATACCTAGGGAAGTGTCTTGGGTAGCCCTTTCTTCCTCCAATACCATCACTTTCCATAATGCAACTAAATCTTTAGCTGCCTCCCCCACAGTACCACCCAGCTTTTTTAGAGCATTAACAGTCCTGCCAACACCAGTGGTTTCTAAATGTAAAGTTCTTATATGAAGCTTACTTAATTTTCCAAGAACGTACAGCATCTAAAAGTAGCAATTAGCTCATTAACACTTCATCTAAAGATATAAATATTGAATATGGTGTGATAAAAGTGGATTTAAAAGAGAGAAATCCTACTTACTTTGTCCTCACTTTTGCTTAAGCTGTACCTTTCCAGTCGCTCTTGGTATTGAAGGATTGCCTTAATAATATCATCATTTGAGGAAGTCATTTTTAAAAATATTATTCAAAAATGCTTAGGGTTTTCTAAATTAATCCCATTCAAACAGATGGCAACTTATTCACCTTCTTATTTGTAAGCTATTAAACTGTTCCATACTAGTTTAATAAACTCTAATAGCAACAATGTATTACACAATAATAAAGTAATAGTAATAGGTGAAACTAAAAATTATACGTATTTTTCAGACTATTCGTTCAGGAATACCTATCTCACATCAAATCCACACCACAAAACATCCACACATCTTCAATATCTTTTCATATTTTTCATGTCTTTCCTATGTCATTAACAGCTGTCTGTCGCTAATCTGTCACCTGCCATAACTCTCTTCCATGGGGCATGTCCACGTGACGTCACAGACTATTTTGACAAGAGTCTGGTGGTAAAACAATAAGCCCCTCAGAACACGTGGTACCATAGAGTAATTACCATAGAGAAATATACTTTTATTTTGTCTATGGTAATTACTCTTGCGTGCATGGAGCTAGTATTTAGAGGAGTCGCTGCGCCTGTTATAAAAGTGGTATCGGTTTCGCCATTTTACTACCACTTCTCTGTCAACTTGACATTAGTATTGTTTTGTGGATGTGAATTGGGTATTTTTGGATTTTCTTTTTGTTAAAGTCGTTTTTTTTCTATTTTAATAATTGAACAATAATGGTTTCTTGTGCTTCATGAATTTGTACAAGTAGAGACAGTGTAAATACGAAAAAATCATCAGGAACAACATATCATAGGTTAGTAAACAATCGACAGGACTGTACTGGAATATATTTCATGTGCTTCAATAAGTTTTATTTAACTACATATTATTTAATGTTTGTAGATTTCTTAGAACTCCATCAATAAGAGAAACGTGATTGAAATTTGTGAAAAGTGGTTCTTGGCAGCCAACAAAATATAGTGTTTCTATATTATCAATTTCATCTTGTCAAAAGGACGATAATGTGTACTTTAACGAAGAAAAACACCTCTAATCAAACATTCAAAAAGCCGCTACGCTATACCTAGGTGAAAAAGAATTTCACTAGTGAATATATGTTTATTGATTGAAAATTTAAATAGTCCGGCTCTGCCGTCGACGCCATACTGCTAACATCAAAATGTTACTCATGTGATACCACTTTCCTATTATAAGATAGTCGACTGTGTCATCTCCTCTTAATAGTAGCTCCATGCTTGCGTGGTACTTAATTAGTGAGGTTATGCTGATTTATAATGATAAATTGTGTATGAGCCCTGCACACATGACCAGAAAGAAAGACGGTACATGGCGCCTATGCGGCGATTACCGATGGCTGAACGCTGTCACAATACCCGACATGTATCCGTCCCCTCACTCACACGATTGCTCCGCAAATCTAAGCGGCAAGACGCTATTTTTGTCCTTGGACCGACAGATAGCATGCCACCAAATTCCGATGACACCCGAGGACATCGAAAAAACCGCCATTATAATAACCCCATAGGGCATGTCCACGTGACGACACAAACTAGCATGGTGGTAAAACAATAAACAAAGCGTTCAGAACACGTGGTACTTAATAGTGAGGTTATGCTGATTTATAATAATAGATCGTGTTTAAGTTTAGTTGGTTTTGCTTCAGTGTACTTTTAGTTATTTTAATTGTTGAGCTTGCATATTTGATAATATATAATACAGGTTAATAGTTGTTTGTTGTTTGATAATTATTGATCGTGTTTATTGTTTCACTACCAAGGTATTGTCATTATTGTTAACTGTCAACTGTCGTGGACATGCCCTATTCGGGCTATTCGAATACATGTTTATGATATTTGGTCTACGGAATGCAGGCCAGTCGTTTCAAAGATACGATCGAGCTCTATGTGATCTGGATTACGCATTCATCTACATTGACGACATCTTAGTCGCCTCATCTTCACCTGAGGAACACTCACAGCATTTAGAGGTAGTTTTCCAAAGGCTTAAGGAATTCCACCTCCGCTTGAACGTGGATAAATGTGTTTTTGGCGTTCCGGAATTGAAATTCCTAGGTTACATGATTAACTCTGAGGGCACTCGACCTACAGCCGAAAAGATTGAGGCAATACATACGATGCGATGCTTACGCAACGCCGCTACAACTCTCGCCCCGCTCAACTCACCAGCGAGAAATCGTGTGGACACCTGAAGCATTCGAAACATCGAAAAAAGATTTGGCAGATGCGACCTTACTGGCCCATCCCCGTATCGATGCGTAGGTATATTAGAGTAGTGACTGACACGTCGGACTTCGGTAAGCAGGTAAGCAGCCTTAGAACAATCTAGTGGTGACGACTGGGAACGTTCTTTTCTCAGAAATTTTCGTCCACCCACTCTGAATACAGTGCTTATGATAGGGAACTCACTGCTATCTATACCGCGATAAAACATTTTACGCATTTATTGAAAGGCCGCGAATGTAGAATCCAAACTGATCACAAACCGTTAACATTCGCGTTTAAACAACGCAGTGATAGAGCATCACCTCGACAACTTCGGCAACTATCCATTATCGCCGAATTCACCACAGAAATTGTCCACGTGGCTGGATCTGAGAATGTAGTCGCCGATTCGTTTTCCCGGATCGAGGGAAACAGGGATAACCCATTGAAACTTAAACATATTCAATGTGTACCTGACAATGTTTCTCTCGAATGCGAGATCTCAGGTGAAACGATTCGACCGTACGTGCCCGAATCTCTCCGAAAAAGAGTCTTCCGCATGGTCAATCACCCAGCACATACATCATGTACATGTCTCCAGCCCCCCAAAACCTAAAATCTAAATCATAAAATTGAAAACGTAGCAATTTTGTACTCATTATGTACATTTTTGTACAAGCATAATTGATTTTTGTACAAGTGATGTTCAAAAGTTATTAACAAATGAAAGGGGGGGGCTGGCGACATATGTCGCTAGCCCCCCCCATAGGGTAAATTGAAAATTAAACGATGGCATTTCGTTCTATGACTTTTGTACAATTTTGAACAAGATATAAAATTCGCCCAACCCATTGTTATAAACAATTACATCCATATATATCGCCAGCCCCCCCCATATGGTAAATTGAAAAATGAACCATGGCATTTCGTTCTACGACTTTTGTACAATTTTGTGCAAGATACAAAATCCGCCTAGTTTATTGTTATGAACAATTCAATAATAATAATAATAATAATGAAATTTATTTCCAACAAAAATAAACATTACAGTTCTATTTATTTATTTATTTAATTACAATATCCTCGGGCAAGCCCAATTACAGGATAAGGACAAACACAGGATAATAATAAAAGGTGAGAAAAAAAATAAAAAAAAATAATACAATGCAGTACCTATTAGGGAAAAAAGTAATTACTCATATACAGCTAGGCACTCACAAAAAGAGACTTACATAAACATTATATGCGAAGTGAAATCTTTCCTATGAATTACCCCGGTGAAAGATTCGTTTTATTTGTCTATTATTTGTGCAGAAAATATCCATGTTTGACTCGATCGAGGAGTATTCAATGATAAGTTGGTTTAATGGTGAAAATTTGTGAGCGTTTGTCCTATGTGGTAATTCATAGAAAAGGCTATTGGTTCTAGAACTTGTTCTAGGAACTCTGAAATTTAGTAGCGATACAATAATATCACATTTAAAAATATAATTAACAATTTTATATAAAAACAAAACTGAATGCATTAAGCGACGAAGAAGTAAACTACTGCTATTAAAACGAGAATAAAAGTGTTCTTGAGGTGTGCCTCTAACAGGATAAAGACCGTCCAAGATATAAGAAGCCGACTTAAAGTATCTTCTTTGTACTCGTTCCAAAGCGGAAACATGAATATTATAATTCGGGCTCCAAATAACACATGCATTCTCCAGTTGCGATCTTACAAATGCCGAGAACAAAATATTCAATGTGGTAATATTTTTGAAACATTTCGCATTTCTAACTATGAAACCCAGCGAGCGATATGCTGCAGAGACCGTTTTTTGTATATGAAGAACAAAAGATAACCTTTGATCAAAATAAACACCCAGATCTTTCAGGACATCTGGTCTGTCGAGGACAATGTTGCACAAGGGGGAATCAAATTGGATAGTTGTTTCTTTCCGACAAAAGGACATTACGTTACATTTATTTGGGTTCATAGGAAGCTTGTTTCTGATACACCAATTATTGACCAAATTAAGGTTTCTCTGAAGTTTTAAGCAGTCATTAACGGAGTTTATTCCACAGTATAGTTTCATATCATCAGCATATATGTCTTTATCAATGTCAGCATCCAGATCTTCGGTAATGTCATTTATAAAAATGTTGAATAGTAAGGGACCCAATATAGATCCCTGTGGGACACCTGAAGTTTGAAGAAAAGGTTGAGATTTGTATCCTAAAGTTTGAACATATTGAGTGCGATCTTCAAGATGAGAACTAAGTATAGCAATTAACATGTCATCTACACCAAATAAATTAAGTGTATGTAAAAGTAGGCCATGGTCAATTTTGTCAAAAGCTTTAGAAAAGTCAGTGTAGATAATATCAACTTGACTTTCTCTTCTCCAGCACTTCACAAATGAATTGGGTTACGCAAAATAGATTCGTAACTGTGGACCTACCAGATATGAAACCATGTTGTTTAGGTATGATGATATTACTGTCATGAAACGCAAGGTGATTATGGACGACTATTTCGAACACTTTGGCGAAATTGTTTAGAATAGCTACTGGAAGATAATTACTTATGTCATTCTTTAAGCCTTTTTTAAATATGGGGCAAATCCTAGAAACCTTCCAACAATCGGAAAACTTCCTAAGATTGAGAATGAGATTAAAAATTCTATAGAGGGGTTTGCACAAAGTATACGCACAGTCCTTGACTAAGAAGGCCGGTATTAAATCGGGTCCATTTGTCTGTTTCGGCCTAAGTTTCTTAGCAGCCACTAAAATTTCGTTTTCAGAAAATTCTCTTATACTTAAAATATTCTGACTGTTATTATGACTGTCGTGATGAGAGAAGGTGCCCGACGGAGTAAAATTATTGGAGAAAAATGAAGCGAATCCATCAACCACCTCCTGTGGGCCATTATATTCAAAATTTTCATATACCATTTGAGCAGGAATAGAGGAACCAATCTTTGCGGAATTAACAAACGACCAAAACCGATTAGGATTGTTTTTAATGTCAGATTCAAGATTTTTGGTAAAATTTATTTAAGCTTTCTTGGATTCCTCTTTAGTAGAAGTCTTCTGGAGTCATTTGGGTTCTGCCATACAGTTTCTGCCTTCTGTGGTCCAGCGACTCACAGTTGCATAGTATATGCAGAGCTGTTTCGGTATCCTTTTTGCATCTTCTGCATGTGAGGTCTCCGTTGTACAGCCCTATTTTGTTTAGGTGCTCCTTTGTGGGAAAGTGTCCCGTAAGTAGCCCCGTAATGGTGCGTAGTTTGTTCCTGCTCACTGAGAGCAGTTCTTTCGCTACTTTTTCTGATGGTTCTTTTATGAATTTCTTCCCATGTATTTGCCTGGTCGTATTCTTCCAGTGTTTATTGTGTTGTTCTTTCAACCACCCTTTTAACCATGACCTCGTTAAGCATCTGGGGATGCCCACAGCAGGTTCGGGTCCGTTCATCAGAGTTGACGATCCTACTCAGCTTTTTCATTGCCTGCGATTCCTAGGACCCACTCCAGTGTTACACTGTTCCGAGTCGCCAGTCTTCTAAGTTCTTCGCCGCATTCCCATACTAGCAGAGATGTCACCCTATAGCTCTGAAGTGCTTCGATCTAATATTACTAAATGATAAATAATCAATGTCAGAACGACATATGCAGTATTTTTTCCAAGCCTTAGATTTTGCTGAAACAATGTTGATTAGACGTTTGTCAAACCAAAGAGGATAGTTCCTATTAGTTATAATTTTTGGTGGAACTGTTTTATCAAAAATGTCATTTAAAATATGGTAAAATATATCAACTGCGCTATTGACATCATTGCAACCATCAAGCGGAGACCAATCAGCAGAGGCAATACTGTGATAAAGAGAGTGAAGGTTGCACTTTTTAAAATTGTAGCCACCTGAGGACTTCGCGACTATAGTTGAAACAGAATTATAAAGTTTGAGTTCTATGGATATTGCTGGATGGTGCTTTTCCTCGGCCAATAGCGGATCAACCGATTTAAAGACATTGCATTCAATATTGGATAATACTAAATTAAGAATGTAATTGTAATTGTAATTGTATTGCTTAAAGTCAAAGAAGTTCATGAAGTTAATTAGTGGAGGAATATATTTTCCTGGCACAGCACCATTTGAAAGATAATTGGCATATTCTGTGATATTGAAGTCACCAAAGATAATAATGTTACTGTGTGGTTACTGTTGAATATAGCATACAAAGACTCGATTGCGTCATATCAATTATCATAGACATCAGAGTTCATTTGTGGGGGAATATAAATATTAAATATAAATAAGTTCTTTGAGCCTGCCTTGATCTTCACTGCAATGATATCTATAGCTGGTATGACTTGAAAAGCATCCACAAATGAACTGTGGTCGAATAATGTAGCAATAAGCAATTTATTCACAGCCAACAAAGCACCACCACCTCTAGTGTTATTTAAGAGCTCATATTTCCAGTCAGAACGAAATATGTCAAACTTATTAGTATCAAAAAACTCGCTGTTGTAAAAATTATCGTTTAACCAAGTTTCGGTAAATGCGAGTACATCAAAGGGACAAGCAATTGAAGCATTAAGAAGTAAATCATTAGTTTTAGTGCGAATGCCCCGTAAGTTTTGATAATAGCAAATAAGGGTTGTTGATTTATTTTTGGCTGTAGTATTAACTTTGCCGGAAAATTCGGTTGATTGCTATGGCGATATTATATTTGATCTCAACTTTTGAAGAGCTAACCTATATACATGACAATCTTTATCCCAAGCGGCATGATTAGCAGCAACACTTTGATCAGCATATTTGTTATGATTGTGACAATTAATACAGTATTTAACTTCATTTTGAGTACATTCTTCGATTTTGTGATTTTTACCACAAAGAGGACATATATTTGATACAGATGAACAATTTTTAGACGTGTGACGAAAACCGCAACATTTGTAGCAGCGAAGCAGGTCAATACCATCATACACATTGTAATAGTCATATCCAATATAAACTTTACCTTGATCCATCACTTTTTTGTAAGTATGAGGGGAGCACTGAATTAAACTTTGAAACACATGATTATTCTTCTTTAACGGACCCACACTAATAACTTTCAAAGAGTTGTCCTGAATAATCAAATCCCTATTTTGGGAACTCAAATAGTGTAGTAAGTCAGCTTCGTTCAAGTTTTCAGACATACCAACTATCTTAAAACTGTACTGGCCAATTTTGCTAAATATAAAATTCAAAATTTAAGAATACAAAAATTTAAAATACATACGGCTAATACATGTTAAAATACACAGAAATATCAAAATATATATATACGTATAAAAATAAATGAACTAAGACTAAAACATGGAACAAATACCCTGCTTTTGTTTTGAAACTAAGTAGATGATCTGGACCTCTTCATCAATATATTAACGGTTGCTGGTTGATTAACAAAATGTAGTGCGTGTAGTTAAAAGTTTTGAATTAAACATCAGACAGAAGAGGTTGGTCTAAAAATCAATATAGGCATATATAATGTGTCTTTCTGTCTTTCGTTCTATGACTTTTGTACAAGATACAAAATTCGCCCAGTTTATTGTTATTGCCCAAATTTCCCCCACCCCCTGCCTCAAAATTAATTATTCGCTTGTTGGCAATATTAGTTGCTGTTCATTAAGTGCACCTTAAATTTTTTTCTCCTTTTGCATTTAATTTATCTGCTTTGCTTCATTTGGCTTTGCGATCGAAATCAGTAATAGACGTTGAGAAGTTTTTGAATATGATCGCACAAAATTATCTCACAAACCCATTGATTACGGTACAATTGCTAGTAGCTGTGAGGCTACGTTGTCTGTATGGAAAGTACGAGGCTTGTTCAATTGAAACCCATCTTTGGTCCAGGAAAAATTTATTGACAAGTACAGTTACAAATAACTACCACTACAATTGAGGCACATATCCCACTGTTTCACCAACCGATGTATACCCTGCTTATAGAATTCTTGTGGCTGCTGCTGGAAGAATTCTTTCACAGCGTTCTGTACTTCTGCGTCCGACTGAAAACGGTTACCTTTTTAGTGGCCCAAAGATGTGAAAATCGCAAGGCGATAAATCGGGATGCTCTAATATCCTCCATTTCTTTCGTTGCAGATTTTCTTTTACTACGTTGGCAACATGAGGCCGAGCATTATCACATTTGGACGGATTGTTAACAACAAACGCCATTTCAAAGTCACAATACTTAAAATCGCTGTCAAATATAAACGAAATAAACAGATCAGTGTGACGTTTGCATACACTACTAATGTTGGAAAACGTCAGTTGAATGATTACAATTGTTTCCAAGGCTAACCTGACCAAAGATGGGTTTCAATTGAACAAGCTGTGTAACTAAGTATACAATCCATAGTTCAGCCGGACTCTTAAATAATTCAAAACGACATTAAATTTCTCATTTATTTAGTGTACAAAAGGGTTTCTACATAAATGTTTCTTGTTTTAGGTGCGTTGGTTACTTTATTTTGAGTATCATCATAGAGTTCCCAGTAGTTCAAACATTCTTGCTTGACAAACGCGACATAATGCCCAATAGTATGTATTTACATTTCTCTCTCTCCCTGCAATAGATATTACACCTCGCAATGTGTATGTACACTTGCTCTTCAATTCTAACAAATTCAGGTATCTTCTCAAGCTTACAATAGTGATAATTGTCCATAGAAAATTGTTCTATGTTTTCATCACCATTTCTTTCGCTTTCTGCTGTTAAATTTACTTTATATATTTATATTATATTTATTTATACCTAACACAATTTTCTTAAAATTCTAAATGAAGTGCTCGTACATAGCGTATAAGAATATTTTTTATAGCGATTTTTGATTTTGGAATCCATAACTACGTACATGAGCTATTCTCCAGAATATTATGATTCGTTGAGAGTCAAAAACTAAAATTTGCAGGAAAAAAGCGGGAAACGATTTACTTTTCTTTTCGATATTTCATTGGTCTACTCAGTGAAAAAATACGTGTAATTGAGTGCTTTCATTATATTTTAGTACTTAAACCAATTTCAGGTATCTATTTTCAATTTTCTGGTACTAAATACGACAAAAAAAATAACTTCCATAAAAAGTGCACTCACTGACCCGTCGAAATGAAAATGTCTGGAATCAGTAACAGTGTTGCGTAACACGCAAAATAATTTGGTTTTAACAGCAGCTCAACGTCAATTTTGACATTTTTTTGCAAGTTTGATCGCATTTTTATATAATAATGCAGGATTAATTAAGTGGTAAGCCATCAAGTATATCATAAAATATGAGTAAAATCTACAAGGAAATATTCGTTCAATCAAATTTTCCTTTCATGTATTGGAAATTAAATTGAACGGTACATTGGTATTGTTTTCCAGTGGGAAGTTATAGTACCTTGTATAAAAATCAGTTACGCGGGTATATTCTCACCCTACTACTCAATATATACCCTTGAATCAATTTCCAAAGCAGTGTCTTCAAGACAAAAAAAAAAAGAAAAAAATTATCGATTTGTCACATTTCGGAAGAACTGCCCATATGGGGGGGCTGGCGACATATAGGGCTGTAATTGTTTATAACAATATGGGTTGGGCGAATTTTATATCTTGTACAAAATTGTACAAAAGTCATAGAACGAAATGCCATCGTTCAATTTTCAATTTACGCTATGGGGGGGCTGGCGACATTAATAACTTTTGAACATCACTTGTACAAAAATCAATTATGCTTGTACAAAAATGTACATAATGTGTACAAAATTGCTACGTTTTCAATTTTATGATTTAGGTTTTGGGGGGGCTGGGGACATGTACATCAGCACATTCCAGTGCTAAAGTAACAGATCGTCTTATTCGCGAGAGATACGTCTGGCCTAATATGCAGCGAGACACTAGATCGTGGTGCAAATCGTGCACATATTGTCAAGCGTCAAAAGTAACTAGACACGTGAAAACCCTACCGGATCAATTTGTTGCCCCGGATGAACGCTTTGACACATGGACATCGTAGGCCCATTGCCGCAATATGACGGATATATGTACTGTCTGACCATGGTGGATAGGTTTTCGCGATGGGTGGAAGCAACTCCAATTAAGTATATGTCGACGGAAAAAATCGCACGAACATTTTTCAATACTTGGATATCCAGATACGGTTCGCCTAAATGCATAACTACAGACCAAGGTACGCAATTTGAATCTAAATTATTTCACGCGTTATTAAATCTGATCGGCACGCAACGAATCCGAACTACACCGTATCACCCTCAGTCGAACGGCTAAATGGAACGATGGCATCGCGTTTTTAAAGCGGCTATTATGTGCCACACCGAACAAAACTGGGTACGCACACTTCCAACAGTACTGCTAGGCTTGCGAGCCCATATTCGAGCTGACACCAATGCTTCAGCAGAATTCTTATTTGGAACCACCTTGCGTCTTCCAGGTGAATTATTTCTTCCAGAAGATATAACACCTGACCCCAATTTTTTCATAGTGGAATTTCGAGAATATAATATGCGCCAAGTTCGACTAATCTCTGCCGCACATAAAAACAAAAATAGAATTTTCTACTTCAAAGAATTACACGAATGCTCACACGTATTTTTACGCAACGTAGCAAATAAAGCACTTGAACGCCCTCACTCAGGCCCTCACAAAGTTGCTCGCCGCGTTTCTGATCGCATCTTCGAAATCGATGTAAACGGTAATGTTAAAATTAGTGATTGAAACGAAACGAAATTTGGCTGGACTTGCAGTACCCACTTTATTATTATAATAGTACTTGTAGTGGTGTATACTCAAATTCCGGGTCCGTTGAACTATAGGGAAACACGAATTTTTGACTGATTTTGCGAAAAATCGATAGTACTCACCTATTTTGAGAATAATCCGTCAAAAAATTTGCGGGTTATACACAATTTACAAAGAAAAATCCAAAAAAAGATTTTTTTTCGCCACTTGAGCCATTACTTTTTGGCATGATATTTCATACAAAAAACAGTTTAAATGTATTGCTCTGTACATGAAAGTGATCAACAACATGTGTTCTCGCTATCTATGAAAAAAAACCAGTTAGATTCTTCATAATATTGTTTAAATTACCACTTTTATAAATATATATTTGACAGGCAACCAGTTTGGATATAAATAATTTTAATAATAATCGCATACACAGATATGCAACCTACAAAACATACAATACTTTGTAGCGTGGTTGCCAGCTGTAATCGACTACTCGACAATCATGCTACATGACTATTAAGATACGAAATTAAATATTGTATCAGACTATATTTTTAGTAAGATTCATTCAAGACAAACCCAAGAACATAAATGAAATTATAAACACATTTTATATATGATGATATCATTATATTGCGTATTTGAAGAAGGGGAAACAAAAATATATAATCATTGTATTCAGCCTTCCCCTCAGAAAATATCCAATACTTTGTAATCCACATCAACTTATTCCAGAAGGGGAAGGGAATATAATAATTGGATTCACCCTTCCCCTTCTAGAATAATGTAATCCAATTATTATATTCCCTTCCCCTACTGGAATATCTTTTGAGGGCAAGGCATTTGCCTTGCCCTCAAAAGATATCCAATACTTTGTAATCCACATTAAGTTATTCAAGAAGGGGAAGGGTGAATCCAATTATTATATTCCCTTCTTGAATATCTTGAGGGGAAGGCAAATGCCTCCAATTATTTGTAATCCACATTAAGTTATTCTAGAAGGGGAAGGGTGAATCCAATTATTATATATTTTTTCCTCTTCTTGAATAGATTGATGTGCATTACAATGCATTCATCCCTCTCATCCAATACTTTCTAAGATGAAATTCGAATGCAATAATTAATTAATATTTTAAAAATATCATGATTCTCAAGTAATCGTTTACAGCTGGCAACCATGTTACACATTGCGCTAGAGCTTCTATGTCATTTGTCATTTGATTTTCATACAAATTTGTAGCCTGTCAAATATATATTTATAAAAGTGGTAATTCAAACAATATTATGAAGAAACTAACTGAAATGTTGTTATAATTAGCGAGAAAACATGTTGTTGATCACTTTTCCGTACAGAGCAATTCATTTAAACTGTGGTTTGTATAAAATAACTAGCCCAAAAGTTATGGCTCAAGTGGCGAAAAAAAATCTTTTTTTGGATTTTTCTCAGCAAAATATGTATAACCCGCAAATTTTTTGACGGATTATTCTCAAAATAGGTGAGTACTATCGATTTTTCGCAAAATCAGTCAAAAATTCGTGTTTCCCTATAGTTCAACGGACCCCAAATTCCTAAAATACATACAATAATATAACTAATTTTATAGAATTCAAATAAAATATTACTTACGGTTGCCTCTATCGTTTCATTCTTTCCAATTATGAATTTCAACTGACATCCTGTCAAATCTTAGTTAGAACTTAGATTTACACTTCTTTGATAGAGACAACTTGAAGTCTTACAATCTAAGTTATGAAATCAAACAATTCTATTTTGTTAATTCTACATTTTATTTAAACTTAAAGTGACGCGTTTCACTAACACAGTAGCTTTTTCAAACAAAGAAAATGTATATTTAACAAAATAAAATTGTTTGATTTCATAACTTACTATGGATCTACATCAAGTAAAAGCCTCATCTATTCAATTTCTTACAATCTAAGTTGACGTACTATATCTACATTATGAAATAATATAAAACAATAAATTAACATTTGTATTTAAAACATTCAGTTACGTAGGTACTATTCTTCACACTCCCGCCCGGAACAGGTCTTTTGTACTGAAGACGCTGTACCATCTTCTACTCGTTCTACTTCGACAGGTAGCACGGCGAGCTTAACAACAGGTCTTTCGTATATACCTGTAACCGTTTGAACTTTTGCTCTTCTGACTTGACCATGTGGACCTTTTTTCACTTCCACTACTCTTTTGGCCAATTGCAGCGCGGAAATTCTTTATCGCAGATGATCACG
>CAJUYH010005343.1:0-23604 GCA_910591685.1 Galerucella tenella
GACGTATAGGTTTCAACCTTATTATACGGTACACTTTTCTCAATCGCCAGTTCAATATTAGTTATAGAATCACTTGCAAGGCAATTAATTTTCACATTTTAGCTGACTATTATAGCGCTATTTGAAAATAATATTACAAAATTTTTTGACAAAAAAATCAGAAAAACTGTTTAGCGTCGTTTTCTGGGGACATTGGAGACCATAATAACTTGTCAACTGCCAGCTGTCAAGCTTGGCCTAGGGTAAACTCGAAAAAACTGTGCTGCCATACTGTTTTTTCAACTAGAAACCATTTGTATTTCAAAATTGCGCGTTTGTGATTAAGACGAGTTAAAATTGATTTGAAAAGGGTAAATCTAAAGATATGGGAAGAAGAACTAAAGAGGAAAAATATACAGAAAACAAAAGGGATGACCACTGGATCAGAGGATGAAGAAATTAATTTAAGGATACAAGAAGAAGAAATCGAGTAGGTAGACTTATTTAAATACCTTGGTATAAAGATAAGTGAAAAACATAGCCCAAGATATACATGACAGATATGAACTGCTCAGAATTTAAAACACAACAGTCACCATTATATGCGTTCCTTCCCACGTCGGGATAATAAGTAACGAAAAAGCCGATTGCCTTACAAAAGAAGCTTCTTCTCTTTACAACATCATTGATCTACAAATATCTGGAGACGTGGAAGCTTATTTTATAAAACTAAATTTAATCACCTGGCAAAATCATTGGAATCACGTTACTTCAATGCTACGTAACATTCAACCAACAGTGAACCAACCTACCTACTTTGGTTAATCCAGACGAAACATGGCTATTGCTCGTAGATTACGTATTGGACACACTCGACTTCACATGGATATATAATAACATCAACTTCTGCCAAAATGCCAATATTGCCACACGGAGCTAACAATAAAACATATCCTCTCTGAGTGCCCACATTTCGCCATGAAACGTTAACAGCTTGGTATAAAACCCAACATAGAAGACATCCTGAATAACAAAAACCAATTGGATAAGGCGCTCCAGTTCCTGGAGGAAGAGCAGATACAATACCACTTACTTTATTTACTGATTACAACTATTGTTTTTTTGTCAACCGATGTTATATCATATATTTGTAACTCGTGCTAATTGCCATAGCTGTCACATGTACGTTAAGCTGAATAAAAAAAAATGAAATAAATGGAAGGATTACCAATGCGTCAAAACTTCATCATTCATTATCAAGATCATTTATAGAAAAAAGGAAAATATATAAAACAGTTTATCGGCCAATCCTTACTTATGGAAGTGAGAGCTGGATACTGTCTATCTAAAAGTCGAATCCAAGCAATGGAAATGAAATATTTGCGGGAGTGAAGGGTATAACACGAAGAGATCGGATGAGAAACGAGGATGTAAGAAAGGAACTGGAGGTAGGACCAAAGAACCAAAACTCGAATTATTAGATAAACAAAAGCTTAAGTGGTTCGGACACTTACAAGAATAGGCTACAGACCAGTCGGGGATGTGTGGGAAGCACAAGTTGATACAAAAAAGGAGAGAGGAAGACGTAAGAAAACTTTGAAGCGAGAAGTTGCAGAAATATTGGAAAGAAGAGATATAAAATGGAAAGAAGCAAAAAAGGTGGCAAAAAATAAAAATAAATGGACCAATTCAGATATAGATACCTACCCTTACACCTTCGGGTATAAAAAAGGTTTCTGATTATATATATATATATAAATCGGAGGTAATTTGGTCCC
The DNA here is from genome assembly GCA_910591685.1 of Galerucella tenella. Taxonomy (NCBI): domain Eukaryota; kingdom Metazoa; phylum Arthropoda; class Insecta; order Coleoptera; family Chrysomelidae; genus Galerucella; species Galerucella tenella. The sequence goes on from CAJUYH010005343.1 coordinate 1,758, forward strand.
CAAAGATGACGTCACGAAATTTCAAAAGGTAATTTGGTCCCCATGGCTGACAGGTATAAATTTCCTACAAGTAATTTCGTCCCCGCAATCAGGTATATGCTTTCGGTTCAAAGAAGAAATAAAATCAAATAATGAAAATAGTTTAAAGGTCTTCTGTATGTTCCTTGTGGTATATTATTCATTCTTTTTTTAATTTCTTGGGAAATTAAACCACAATATTTTTAAATTTTTTATTTCAACGTTTCTGTAGCGTTGCAGCTACCGTTGTCAAGAAAAAATAAGTAGAAATTAATTTTTATCCCTAACTGACACAACAAATTTTTTCTGTAGTAGCTGGAACGCTACCGAAACGTTGAAATAAAAAGTTCAAAAATATTGTGGTTTAATTTCCCAAGAAATTAAAAAAAGAATAGTTTAAAGGTTTTAATTTCAACTCTAAGGCATGAACATGTAAATAATTTTTACACAAATGAGAATTTCAAAATTTTACACATTTAAATGAAATACATGTTAAAAAATGAGTTCTATCTATTTCAGAGTTTTTGTATTTTTCTATAAGGTTTTCAATAAATTTTTGCCGATTTCTAATTTTAGGGTCTCTTACATAATGTTTCAAATGACAACTTTGCAACTTGATATAAGTTTCGATTTGGAATTCATTCGCGTGAGATCAGACGAATTTTTGGCCCAAATTGTCGCTGGAAAAAGAGATTCTTCATCAACATAATTCTCGATTAGATAATCAGCGTACTTCTCCAATCTCATGTCATTTGGTCTATTTTCGAATAGTTCGAACGCAACGCAATCACCCACTTCATTAGGATCTAAATAAGTAAGACCAAAAGTCAAGTGCAACCACCGACCAATATCACTGCTCGCATCGTTATATTCCACAACTAGACCGATAGTTTTAATTTTCCGGAACCATGCCTGGGCGAGATGAAATCTGCATCCGATGATTTGGGTGGAAGGCCAAACTTTTCGAACGGCTTTATGTATGGCCATTTCAAAATCACACACTATTTCCTTAAAATCGAAGTTAATATTAATTTTGGAGCACTTATCTTGAACCAAAAGAAACAGTCTTTCGTATGTTTCCGATTTTTTATTGGGTAGAAGGCATACCAACCATTAAAGGTATGTAATGTCCGTGTAAAAAACCGTGAATTTTAAACATTTGTGTGAAATATTTGGCACAATAATCAAATGTGCCGTCGACGTAGATTCGTTGCGTTTTCCCCAGAGCTTCAAGATTTGAAAGACACGTAAACACAATGATATTATTTAACACACAATTAATAAAAAGGAATTGTTCATCACGCGAAGTTTTTACGTCAATTGAATTCAAAATTTCATGTACATCGTAAATATTTTTCGGAAGCGCTGGTATAAACTTACGTCGACTAATAAAAATATTCTTCCTAACGTACTCGACGTCCCTGGTTGTTAGTGTCGCTGGTAAATTTTCTTTCAATGCCATACGTATAATTTTTACGGTTTTTCAGAAATATCGTCAACAGCTTTTCTCTTGCAAACTGCAGAAACTGTTTGCCTATTTAACGTTGAAATGTCCGCAAGATGACAGTGTTCGAATGAAGTTTTAGTCACGAATATTGCACTTGATACACCTAATGTGTAGATACATGCCTTACATTTTCTGTTGGTACATTTCCAATAAGTTTCTTCTGAAGTTTTCAGTTTTTTGTGGAAATTAAACTTGTAACCGTTAACTACAAGTAAATCCTTGCCACGATTACTTTTAATAATTTTCACCTCCATAATTTGCTTTCTCACAACAATTCACACGTACTCAAACTAAGTAATAATTCAAATGATTGCAAATTATAATAATATAAGGGTTTTATATCCGTCTAAACTACCTGTTATTCCTAAAAATTTCCAAGAAGCAGAAATAATTATATTTTAGTTTGGGGGCGAAATTACCAGCCGGATTATCGAAGTGCCTGGCTACCAAAGGATTAACACAGGTAGCGGGGACCAAATTACCCATCCCCATATAAATCTATGACAATATCTAATGTTATTCAATACGTGCAGCGTGAAAGTTTTAGTTGACAATGTTTGTCATGATGTTGGCAATGAAACCCAGAATCCTGCCAACATAATTAACGAGAATGTAACCTACCACCAACTGCACTTGTGCATTTTTCGACGCGCTTTAGTGAAGTTTGTATTTTCTTCAACACCAAAAAAAAAACAAGATATGACTTATCGTCGCAAAAAAATTCGCCAAACTGTGTCACCGATTCTCGAGTATAAAGTCGGTGGGAAAGCTTCCGATCCATCCCGTTGGGATGACAATATTTCGGGAATATTTAGTCGGAAGTATTCGCTTGCGCGCGCACGAACCTCTCCAGAGGCACGCGTCGCGACGATTCCTAGTCCATACCGACGCCAGTCGTCATTCAATTGTCGTCGACGTCGGTTGGGAACTGTCCTAAACTTGGCATTCGACACGTGATATACGAACACGCGTTAGTTATATTTATACAAATCTCGTGGCAAAATTTTTATCTTACACATTAACGTATTATTGAAAGGTTTATTTTTTTATTGGATAGGGAAGTGTTCGTGATTAGTGCTGGTAGTTTTGTAAATATTTTCTCTTTCAGACATGAAGCAACAAAATATTTTGGTAATATATTTATTGATTGCAATTAGATTACTTTTTAGAGACGGAAAATACGCGTGTCATTAAATCGTGTTTCATTTTATTTTTTGGAGACATTTTTTTTATTTATTTTGGTAAAAAATGTCCCTGAAAATCTTTTTTTCAACATATTCTTTCAATTTAAGTCTGAAAATTATTCTTGTATCCATTGTTTTGTCTCAACTATAATTGAATAAGATATATATGCTAATGGAAATAAAAACAAAAAATTAACGAACTATCTACCAAAAATTGCATTATATTGAATACCCTGTGAATTTGGAATATTTAACTAGGTGAAACATAGATCATTAATGTCCGATTTCACCATCTAGTTTCCTGAAGTTAGGTAATACCTAAATCAGATTTTGGAATGACAAATGAACGTGTCAAAGTTGACAGTTTGCAGAATGCACCAGTCTTCGAATCGCTTATATTCTTTTTCGTGTATATTGCGGGATTAAGCAGGTACTAGAATTTGTATTGCGTTATATTCAGCAAGCTTCATCAGAATCCACACTTTCATAGTCGGAGCTCATGTCGATACAATTATATCAAACTGAAGTGAACGCGTCAAAATTGACAGTTCGCAAAATAAATCAACAATGAGCGCAACGATTGCTTGTTACATGATTCTAATATCATTAATTTCACGAATATTGACTAATTTTGAGTAAATAATTAACATTATTGGTAGTAGGTAAAATATTGTACTATATTCGTATCGTAAATCCATAATACGATATTCAATAGGTTATCAAACTCGGCTTAACGACCTATTTGACAAATTTCCCATCTCATTTCGTAATATGAATCTTTACGACACTTATATCGTAAATATCTATTACGTTTCACTATGCGCTAAGAAACGCCTAAACGTGATAGAAAATACCCAATATTGTCACTCAAGTAATTCTTAGCACGTGGTAAAACGAAAATTTCACTTAGCAATTCCAAAATCTGTCTTAGGTATTAGGTACCTAACTTTAGGAAATGGTTGGTGAAATTGGGCATAAGAGTCAGAGTGAATGAAAACAAAACTACCTTAAAAATAGGTTTTATAAGTCAGGAATTTGCGAACATACTTGGGAAGAGGAGCATCATCATTGTCAGTATAGCACTCTAAGTTTCTATCCAGGTTTTCTTATGATTTATTGCTGGGAATGTAGTCGACTCAGAAAAAGACAGAACTGTGTAACAACACTCCACTATATCCCATTATTAGTAGACTATAATAATATAGGAATGTTATTGAACAAAATATTTTTCTATTCATTATCATTTCCATCAAATATGTCTCCCTTGAACATTTGAAAATTTCTTGCTGTCTCAAAATTTGTGGGTAGGATAGGAGAAAAAATTGAGAAAAATATACCTAATTATTCTTTATTAGAAAGAATATTGATTAGTTCATAAGTTTACTCTTGATTAATCATTTTTCCAAATTTTTTATTGTAATATTCAGAATTTTCAAAGGTAATACCACGAGAGCTTCAAATTTTATCGATTATTTTTTTCACATGTCAAAATCTGACATTTTGGTGGTTTTAACCAATAGCAATACATTATTCTAGCCAATCATTCGGTATTCTACTGATAATTTTTTACTGAATATAGTAACCAATCAAATTACTTAATTTCAAGTCATGTGTCAAATTTCATCCAATCACCGCTGTATTACAGCGAAAATACCCTACCTGTGGTGTTTTCAGTTTGGTGTTTATTTTCTATTAAAAATTAATTAAACGTCAAACTGACAACTGGATTAAAAATGTCGCAAATATTTGGTATTGCATCTAACGATTCAATTAATTTACCAATTGTACTTTTCACAACTGTAGTTTTAAATAAAAATAAATAATATTTGATTAAAACTAATAAAATTTGTATTGAAAATTATTGAACGTCAGATTGACAATCAATTTTTTTGATATCTACAAAGTAAAAAATTATCTTATCGAATACTCCTCGGGTCTTGATAAATACTCAAAATTTTGTTGTAGAGAATCCTTCAATCGTGTTGCTCAAAGATAATAGCCCTCGGCCTCCGGCCTTGGGCTATTATCAAGCAACACGCTTTCAGCATTCTCTATGACAAAATTATCTCTGTATTATCAAGACCCTAGGGGTATTAGTACTGATAATTCTGCTTCCTCGTCGATAATACCTTGTTTACATTGAAACGTCAAAATTTTACTTTGAATTTGTCATTATTGACAACTAAAAGTGCTTCGAAGTATATTGAAAAATGAAAAAGAAACCGATTCAGTGACATCACCCAAGAGAATATTGAACATTCAATACAAAATTCCACTCCACAATTGATGAAAAAAATTATCTTCCCAAATACAACTCGCTCTTCAAATTTTATCACATAATTTTTTATTATCATCACTCAAACTTGTTTATTTGCGGCAATTACATTCAAACAAACCGAATTTAGATAAAATCACTCGTCCTAACGGACTCGTGATTTTATCAATCGGTTTGTTTTCATATTTTTGCCAAATAAACAAGTTTTTGTGGAAAAGAAAAAATTATATATAACATTTGAAGCACTCGTGGTATTACCTTTGATAATTTTTTCTTTTCCACGAAAACCTGTTTATTTGACAAAAATATGAAAACAAACCGATTGACAAAATCACAAGTCCGTCAGGACGAGGGATTTTATCTAAATTCGGTTTGTTTGAATGTTTTTGCCTCAAATAAACAAGTTTGAGTGATGAAAATGAAAAATTATGTGATAAAATGAGAAGAACGAGTTGTATTTGGGAAGATAAATTTTTTCAACAATTCAACATTTTGTATTAAATATTCTCTTGGGTGATGGCACTGAATCGGTTTGTATTCATTTTACAGTAAACTTCGAAGTATTTTTAGTTGTCAATAATGACAAATTCGAAGTAAAATTTTGACGTTTCAATGTAAACAAGGTATTATCGATGAGGAAGCAGAATTATCAGTATAATACCGAATGATTGGCTAAAATAATGTCTTGCTATTGGTTAAAACCACCAATATGTCATATTTTGACGAGTTAAAAAAACAATCTACTATATTTTTTTATTTAAATAACTCTCAATGAGTAAAAAAGTATATTTGAATATATTTTATGTTTCTTTCGGACATATCATCATTAAGCAGTTTATCATATTTTTAAAATGGTTTTTCAAACTTTTCCAATATTTTGAAAACTATATTACACTGACCTTATTTAATGAACATTCTCACATTTAAAGTAACTAAAAGAGATCTAATTATTGTACCAAGCTCAAAAAAACCCTTAATTAAACACTAGCTCATAATTCCCTTCGCTATAATTGTATTCCATATTATTTTTTAAGCTCATCACTGAATGCCACGTAACGGCAAATTTTCAAAAATAATTGTTTACCAGCTGCAAACTATTTTAAGTTACTCAGTTTCAATCTCATTTAAATTATGAGCTTTTGCGATTAAATTGAATTGTGGAAAATGTCCGACCAACAAAATAAAGCAACTAGCTTAAAAATAGAAGCGCAACAAACGTTCAAACACGTTATTAAAACTGTTTATGTTTAGCTAAAAGCACTGAAAAATGTGATAACAACTCAAATAATTATAACTCACTATTTATCAAACGCGGTGTTTTCAATTTTTCTTTTAATTTCGTTAAGAAATAAAAGCCCTTGTATATTTTTACATGTTTGAATATGTTGATTTAAAAAAGATTTTGGGCATTACAGTTTTCGTCAAGTACGAGCATTTAAAGATAACTATATTCACCTAAATTCAATAACGTTCCATTCTATCGCATCTCATCGCTCCCTTGTTATATATTATTCCTGACAAAATGTACTTTTAAAAAGAAAAGGGTAAGTAAAAAGTCTGCTCTCTCTTAGTGTCTGAGTGCTTGAAGAGATTTCCCACGGGGAAATACCCGTTTTGAACATCGTCGATAATATATACGAACTGTTTTTTTTGTAAAAAATAAAATACTTGTCAAAAATTCTACGTGTTATGTCCACGTTGAATATACTGCGTATCTATTTATGAAATAAATATTCAAAGTCGCTCGGTAGAATTATTTGCAGTTAGGAGTAATTATAAATTTAAAATAAAATAGAAGGGTTTAATGTGTATAGAGTTTGTGTATTTATCTATGCTGGAGGACACATTAAAAAAAGCAAGTGCTGTATCGTTTTATGGTTTTTTTCTTGAGTGTTCTCGTGCCCTCAAAAACTTATGTCAAAAAATAGTGAAAGTATAGTGAAAATTATAAAATAATTCAAAAAACCAACTTATTGACTTCCTTTTTATTGCATTCAGTTATTTGCTAATTAAAAACAGCTATATTAGAATAATGTGTATGTTTTAATCTATACGAAACAGGACAAAGCTTTACATGTGACAGAATATCCGTCTGTTAAGATCTTATACTAGACAGTCGAGAAATCTACTTATGACTATGCGTGGCTGATTTCTTCATCAATCAAGGCATATTCAATAGATTTGGAACACGACTGTTGACTACTTTTTCGGAACACACCCTTTAGTAACTAATCTGGTAATTTTTAGTGGTGTGAGTAAATTACTCCTCCTGGTTATTAAATGGACTATAGCCAATTTTAAGACAAAAATTAAAAATAATTCACAAACGCACCACGAGAAGCGCTTACCCCGTCTTCTGACTGACAAGTACACTGTCAGTTTTCGATATATTCTGAACGTACTCGTTATGCCATTAGTCATTTTTGGTTGAGCGCGGATTTTAAACTAATGGCATTATTACTCAAACAATTTTATCTTGATAGGTAATTTTAAGCAGCAAATATGTTAAAGACAATTTCTGGGTATACAAAATTATGTTGCCCAAGTTTTTGTTGAACTACTATCCCCATTTTTTCAAAATATTTGAGTTTGTCCATTATTGGCCTGGGTTAATAATAGAAAAAATAATCCACCACAAATAGATAAATTTAACTTCTCAGTTGGCTAGAAGAAGCTAGTAGTGTAAAAAAGTCTATGTTGGCATTGTACCTATTTTTGTATTTGTGATTTCAAGGAATGGTTATATCTTGTAGCTGAACCTATTCTTGTGAGTTCATAAGCTTGTTCATTCCGAGAAACATTTTGTGTTCCTCATTCCACTACACAGTTCTGCTCTCGTCAATTCCCTATACTTTAACCAGGTCCCATCTCGGAAAATCGTCAGAACGCTTGGGACTTGTCACTCCTTTTTGTGGACTGTATCCACCTCATATTCAGAAACGGTCTGTTTTCATAGATCTCATGGCTGCTTAATGGATTTGTGACCTGATCAGACTATTTCAGATAATTAATATCTATTCAAAATGCTTAGAGTACGATTAAATATTCCTCTTGAGGATTGAGTGATATATAGGGTGATCATTAAGAATGTCCAATCTCTGAACTGTAGATTCTAGACCTCAAAATTTGATGATTCTGCTCAACATGCCTTCTGCAAATATTGCTAGTTTCCGAGATACGGGGTGTTCAAAGTTTAAAATTAAATTATGATTTTCGCAATAATTTTTTATGTTTTCACAATTTCTCTTTGAAAATTGAAAATTTTACGTTTTTTGGCATGAGGAATCATAATTTGCACTCTAATTTAATATTGCTAATAGAGGGCGCTAGTTACACTTGTTTGTGTTAATTAAATCAAAGTAAACTTTTTTTGGGCTAAACTACAACTAAAATAATAAAAAAATATTGAAAAGCGTTAAATTCTACAAAAAAAGTTACTTTTCTTTGATTCGTGTATCTCAATCGGTTATCGAGTTATTTGCTTCTAAAAAGTTTAATAAATTTTAATTTTTTCATAAAAATTTTTATTATTCCTTGAATATGTAACAATTACAAATTTGTGAACAAAAATAAAAAAATTCAAAGCAAATGCAAACATAAAAGCAAAGCAAACATAAAAAATTATTGCGAAAATCAAAATTTTAATTTAAGCTTTGAACACACCCCGTATCTCGGAAACTAGCAATATTTGCATAAGGCATGTTGAGCAGAATCATCATATTTTGAGGTCTAAAATCTACAGTTCAGAGACTGGACATTCTTAATGAATCACCCTGTATATCCTATTTTAAAATAATTCTTTCAATATTTATAATATTGCTTGGAAATATTTTAGAACAAGCCTTAATTCTAAAAGGACCGAAGATGATTCTATGATATTTAATATACAAAGAACTCGGATAAAGTCAACCTCAATGCCGAATTGATTAAGCTCTACTATTTATAAATTTTCTCCTAAGTATATTCGAAATAAATCGTATTTCTCTTGTATTTCAAAACCACCTCAAATTGGAATTGAGGAGTTTGCTCTCGACTTGGCAAAGCGGAAAAAATAATAGCTTTATAAACATACAAGTTTTCTTCCACCGAAAACCCAAACGCACTCAATCAATCATTGTTTGTTATATTTTTCAAAGTTTCGAGAACAGTTCACAAAGAACAATGCTATATAACGAAGTAGACGTTATGAAAATTTTATTTTGTTGAAAACTTCGGCTTTTTCTGTAATAGAAGTTTGTTCGTGTTATAATGTTGACAGGAACTGAGTTTATATTTATAAACTTTTGGTATCGATGTAGATTACAGTGTATTTTGATTGGAACATTTTGTTTAACATAAACAGTATATTGTACTGAGGAAATCTATTTAAAATCCTTTGTATATTAAACGCAATAAACTTGAAAAAATGCTTAACTGATTTAAAGATTATTCCACTTAAAGGAGAGTTGTCTTGATCGTACCAATTCTCGTCTTTCAATTTATGTAGCTCACATACTGATAGTTGTTATGCCCAAAATTATTGTATAGTTAAATCCATTCTTTCACCACCTTATAAATTTTTTTAAATGTGATACAAGTTCATTTAGTACCTGAAAACAATGAATTACTAAGGCCCTGCAAGTGGTACAATGAAAGAAACTAGTTGCCTTCATCGTACCAGGGGGCTCCTTGATCGTAACCTGCACAATTCATATGTGGTTAATATCGTATGAAATAAATTACAAATAATAGACTTATGAACATTCTCTTCATTGAATCCCTTAACCCATGCAAGAGACGTTGCAGTGGGTTCTCGCAAACTGAGTTCCGGATGGCAAGCCTTGAATCCATAATACCATTTTTTCCTCACTAATTGGGTTTGCTTATTAAAATTATGGGGTATATGGTTTTGTTCAGCTATCTGGAATGCTAATTTCCTCACATCAGTTATTGTCAATCCAAACATTAGGCTTTCAAGACGTAAGATGTGGTCAAGCAATACTTTTCATACATCTTCCGGTAATGTGGTTTGCTTCCCGATGATCTTGACTTCTCCATTAGCAGAAATATTTGTCTCCTTCAGATGGCGGTTGAAAGTAGGTTTAGGAATGTTATATGTGCGGCAGCAATCGTTGAACCCCATATCTCCGTTCCGAAAAGAAATAAGAGCACGATGCATGATATCATCTTCGGTCCACGCTCCATATTTCCTTTTTGACATCTAGAACACACACGGAAAAAAAAGAATCGTTGAATATCAAGTAAAATTTATTTGGATCAATTAAATTAAAGTGTCATATATGCACGACAAAATATTATTTTGGAGTAATTAAAATAATTTCTTGGTTTCAATGCAGGTTAAAGTATTGATGCAACTAACTGTTTGTTGACTGAACCAAATATTTAGTCAACTGGACCATTTTCATAAATTATTTTGATAAAATTATTGCTTCAACATAGTGAATATTTTGTTGAATTGAATCTGAAAAATGATCAAATCAATTGAGAAAAATAATAATTTTGTCAGTTTTTTTTTGTTGAACAAATTATAATAAATGATCTAATGATCAAACGTTATCATCATATCAATTTTTTTTTGCTTGGTTCGAAACAAATTTTGGATTCAGGTGAAGAATTATGTTGTTAAATTGAATAACAAAATTACTAAATCAACGAAATTCATAAGCAAATCAAGAAAATTAATTGCTTGCGTTAATTTTGAGAATTTATCCGATAAATTAAATATTTGAGTTGAAAAGTATAAATGAAATGCAATCAGTTTGATTAACTGATTGCTAATTTTAATATAAAAATTAAGTTGATATAACATACTGAGTGCTATAAAAAAGAAAAGTTGAATATACTTCATAGCATTTTATTTAAAAAGAAAAAACAATAACAAAATAAAATATTAATTTTCTAAAACATCAAATCAAACTTCCACTAACTGCATTTCTTTTCAACCCCAATAACTTTTCCATAAATTGGAACCAATCCACTTGCAAATTCACTATAAGGGCATCAGGGAAAATCAAATCATAATATATGTTGATCTACAAAGAAGTAATAATAAAAATAAATAGAGTTTAATGAATGTTCTAAACAAGCATAAAGGAAATTCTTGAATTTTCCAATATAAATATACGAAATGCAGCCCCAATGAATGTATCACATGTCCCTTTCTCAAACACTGAATTTAGGTAGCACTACTATTACGCTTAGAATGAACAATTTGCAAGTTAATGATGATGAATATAACAAATTTAAGGTGAAGGTAATGACACATTACCTTACATTTCCAATTAGGTAGGTTAGGTTAGGTAGGATCATAGCAAAGTACCATAACTTTGTAAAAAAGACATTAGGTACTTACTGTTTAAAACCGGGTTTAATCTCAGTTTAAATTCATGCTTCGTTTAGAATGTGATGTATGCGATTTAAGATACAACTGATACAAGACAAACTACCTATCATCTTAAAACAAAAATGAACATTTTTTTGGAAGAAACAAGATAATATAATATTTGTAAATAGAATACATAATTATATTTACCTGAATAATCCGCTAATCCAGAACAATTTCCAGACAACAGGTTATCACTCACCTAACGATCTAACTCCTATCTTAGAACAATATAAAATGAAGAATGAAGTGAAAACGTTGTGATAGATAGAAACAGGACAATCTACTAAGCAACAACATTTTGAATGAAACAGATAATCAGTCGATACAAATATGAAATTATTCCGATTGAACTATTGCATCTATTGAAACAAACAAGAATAAATAGTTCAAATTGACTGTTGAAATTGATTACTTCAGTGATTTTAAGTTCCAAACCAATTCATTTTTTGTTTTAAACAATATAGTGTACATGCTTGATTGAAAAGCAAATATTAAGGTTGAATTAATATTATTATTCGCTTAAAAGGAGTTGAAAAATGCTTCATTTAAAAAAATTTTTTTTGAACCGAGCGAATTCACTTGTTTGAGTCAACCAAATATTATATTTGAGTTAATAATATTATTCGCTCAAAGTAAGTTAAAATATATTTCATTTGACAAGTGTATGTTTGAATCAAGCGTGTTCATTTGTTTGATTTGAATGAATCATTTTTTTCAGATAATATTATAATACTTTGATGTAAATTAGGAAATACTTGACTTGATAAGTCCATTTTTGGTTCAAGAAATTTCTAGGATTAGGTCGACAATTCCATTTTGTTACGGCAATTTTAATATTTCCTTGGACGAATACATTCAGTATTTGATATGAATGAAATTTAATCGAGTTAATCGAATAAAAGTGACTAAATAAATTTAGTTGATATAACAAATATTTTTTTTCCGTATCAGACATTAAGTATCGTTCAAAAGTAACCGGTACGATCAAGGGAACCTTAAAATGGCGGTACGATGAAGGAAACTTAAAGTGTTACGAGGAAGGCAACTCGTCGTCGTAGCGGGAAATATAGAAATCCTAACCCGCAAACAAAACTACGGCGGAACTGGATGATTCTTCATTACTAAATTAAGTGTAATAAATAAGTATATGTACTAAAGTGAGTTACTCTTATCGTAAAAGGATCTGTGAGCTTACGAAAGATGGTGAAATATTACATGGAACCAGCCACAAATACATAAACTAATATGAAACATAAACCACTACAAACAAACACGTGCAACTTTTGCTACTGACTCTCCACAAAAGCAAGTATTTATTGTCGCTGCTTGAGTGCTCTAGCATCACTGTTAGTGGGAAAATAGGAGCTGGTACGATGAAGGATACGGTACGATCATCGCAACTCTACTCTATAGAAAGCAAAATCATCATCATCATCCTCATCGTTTCTCGAGTTTGACATAGTAGGTCGTATGACAGTTTGGTCGAAGTGCTTTTAAGGAATAATTTAGCGTTCCTTTGTTCTGGGGCTTCATACCACCGGCGCAACGCCTGGTTGTTTATCCATTTGTGGATGCTCTCCTTAGTTAGACATTTAGCAATTCCACAGGAATGTTCTGGCCCTATCATGACCTCCATTGCTCCCTGCTTGACTAATTCATCGGCCTTTTCATTAACACTTACCTTGTACCCAGGCTAGGGTCACTCTATTATGACTACCTATTCCGTTGAGGGACTTCCGATACTCCCACACCAGATTTGACTTTATCCGATATGGGCGTATCGCCTTTAGTGCTGCTTGGCTGTCAGAGTAGATGACGATCTTTGGCTATCCACAGCATTCCACCGTCATTACATATGTCTGAAAGATAGTAGCATGTTTCCCCAGGCATAGAGAGATCTCTTATACCTCATATTATATTCCGGCTCCTCCAGAATATTGTCTAGAGCCATCAGTGTGCCAGTTGAGATTCGCTGTTATAGGAGGCACTGCTTCCCAGTCCTTTCTCTCTGGAATGAAAACTGTATATTCCTGCTTAAAGCTATATTGTGGGGCAATCCGATCCATTGGCTCTCCCAGTATTGGATCTGCCTTTTTTATTTTTTCATATAGCTTTTTGTAGGCATTACCGTGACCTTGACTTATCGGAGGAGGCCCCTGTAATTATCTGTGACTAAGAGATGCAGTGGTGGTAGGTTTAGTATTACCCCCAGGGTATTTCTCCCGGTCGAGATGATATTTAATAACAATAAAATCAAATTTTACCTTGGATTAAACAGGAATTGTTGAAATATAAAAGCATTTTCCGCTGTGAGCGTTCTTTATTCTAGCTACGGCGACGTGCACCAGATGATATTGTTTATTTTCAATTTACGCAAAACACACAATTTATTTAATAATACAAACAACCTCGTTGGTAGGCTGTGTATAAATATTTGGAGAGAATGAAGCGAGTACGCATATCTAAACATCGGTATTGGTTACCCTACAGGAATAATTCATTTTGGAAAAATCGTTTATAGAAACCGAATTCAGTTTGTTCAAGTTAATGAAATAAGAGTGGGGTTAATTGATTGTTGATGCAATTAACTTGATGTAGATAATTGGAACAAAGTAACGAAGCAATGGGAATTCTAAGCATCAAAATATTGTTTAAAAGTGGCGCCCTCTGCCATGACTAGAAATTGAAATACATATCCTCATACAGTATTCATGACCTAAGAGATGGAATATAAAAGATACAGTATAGGCCAGTCAGTATGGGTCATTTTAGACCAAATGTACAAGTAATCAGCAGTACGGCTGATTTCTTTTTATGAGTACCTTGAAGTAAGTATGTAGATTAATATAAAAAAAGTTTACCAGTCCATCGATTTACCAAATTTAAAAAAAATCAAAAAACTTTTTTTTCTAAATTTTTAAATAATTCACGCTGGAAGGAAGTTGGAGAAAAATAAAAAATACCACTGTGTAGGGAAAGTGCTTTGCAATAAAAAAGGTTTGATGCGTTTTTTTCGTCCGATCAATGGTTTGTCCGTAAAAAATTCAGTAAACTAAGTATGTGTTCCGCTTTCGCACGACTCTTCTGCACGGCGGAAAAAAATATAAATATTCAATCAGATTTTTTTTTCAATCTTTGGTAAGAGTTGTAAATAATAAATAAAAGGTGATAATAGATATTTACGTAATTAGTTATGAAAAGAGCGATATTGTTCAACAAGCGTAATATTTGCCAAAACGAGCGCTAGCGAGTTCTGCAAATTACGCGTGTTTAACAATGTCGCTTTCTTCATAACGTGTTTACGTACAACGTTTTATCTAATTCCGCGCTTTCATAATATTCAATAAAATCTTCAATTACAATGATAATATTGAAGTGGAATCAAATGGTGCTAGAAGTATTGTTTCTATGATGTATAATTCACCCAGAAAATTGACTTACTTTAAATAACTGTGTCCTGAATAATGTTTTCAATGTTTAAAAATCTCAAAATACTATTGAATTAAAATAATGGGTTCATTGTACAGTTTAAATAATGAAATAATTGTCAGCTTTGACAGTATCTACCTAATTAATAAATTATTCTTTGAAACTCATGTAGTATCTCTATGTTGAAACATAAACAGTTACGTAAAGTTTTTACATAACTACTTTTCATAACTGATATATGAAGGTTATGAAAAATGTGACGTTACCTAACGTCAAGGAGTGACGTAAAGTGTCACATTTGATAGCGGAATTAGATAAATTAATTTTTACATATTTTCATTGGAAAAAGGTATGAAAAAAACTATATCTCAAAATTATATATTAATCTTCTTTTATACATTTTCACCATATACATTTTGTTCGTTGAATATTAATCTTCATACTACAGGAGTATCAAATTTTATTTTGAAAAAATAAAGAAGATTCCTGCCAGAATCTATAAAAATTGCTATTTTCCCATATAATACAAAAAATCATTGAATCCAAAAATGTATGTAAATTAATTGATTTTGTAATTATATATTCTTGGCCAGCAATAGAGAAACATCGCGATACATTGAGCAGAGGTTTGACAGACCCCACCTGGGTTCTAACGTATATAGTATATCTCTAATGGATACAGCAGGAATTAATAGTCAAGTCAAGTCAACACTAACGACAATTTCAAGAAACGTCGAATTTTTTTGGAGGAGCTAGGTCTGGCTTTGGTAGAACCAACTATGCAACTTAGAAAAAATAATCCCCGACTGACCAGAGAACTTCGATCGAAAATAGTTAACATGTTAGGTGAAACCGTCGAACACAATCACCTCCACGTAAAATACAAAGAACAGGACGCGGTAGATGTCAGAAGTGCACCAGAAACAAAGATAGAAAATAAAAATATTCTTGTGAACAGTGCGGAACATTTTTGTGTTTAGAACAAATGCATTTTTTGTGTCAAAATTGGAACCAAACTCCCACTGCCTTTGAAAAGAAGAGAACAAGTACTGGTAAACCGTTTAAGAATTGGACATACACGAATAACACATCAACATCACTTGACAAAAGAAGCTGCTCCTTTGTGTCATATATGTCAAACTCAACTCACAGTGAAGCATCTATTACTCGACTGCCCAGTCACCACAAGTTAAGAAAACACCACAAGTTAGGAAACTCTTTAAAGTCAACTCTCTCCTCAACTGGAAACGAAGTGCTATCATATCTTAATGACATAAACTTGACATCAAAAATTTAAATTGTGATATTATTAATATATACCACACTACATGTAAATGTCTCCCCTGCTAATAACTCGTAGTAGTTGATGCGGGGTTATGTATGTTTCAAATAAAATAAAAAAAAAATTGCAGCCAAACTGTATGACGCCTCTTTTCAATATTTTTCTTCTGTCTACCACACCAATTTAATTTGTTTTAGAGTGAACATTTCTGTTACAATTTTTACGGTTTCTTTTTATTTTGTAGTTCCTCAATTTTTAGTACATGTGTGATTTTTTTTGAAGCAAAATTTTGATATATTTTGTTTTTTGAAAATATTATAAAACATTCATAATTCTTATGAAGTTTGCGTATTTTTCTTCTAGTTATAAGTATGAAGATAACATTTTTGCTCAAAAATATCAATAAAAACTAAAAAAAACTTGTTTTTTTTTCATAATGAAAGTCAGGTCCATTAGACCCCACCTGGGTGATGATGCACAAAATTTTCACCTGGGTGATGCCGGGTTAAAAGTTTTCTCAACATTTCTACGCAAACCCCATGAAAATTACTCCAGTTTTATCAAAGTTACAGTATTTAATATTTATATTTTCTTGTAAATTCAAGATTCCTAAAATTTGCAAAATAATGAAAAGTGCCGTATTTCGTAATTAGGAAAAATTAATTATCCGTAAATTTTATCTATGGAACAGACCTCCTAAATATCAGTCTCCATCCTTCCTTCGAAAAATTGTTTCAATGCCACCTTATTAAATAATATATTTTTTTTATTGGTGAACCATTTCACCTATTCAAAGCACGCCTCAGCGAACTTTAAAAAACGCGCGTGTTTTAAAGTTACCGTGGCACCATCAACAACTCGAGAAACGAAGTCTAAATCTATATCTCTCTATCTCTAAAGTCCAAATGACAATTTTTTTTATTATTGATCTGACAGGAGTAGTTTGTAACGTAAAAACTTTTATTCGAACAATATTTAACAATGTCAAATTTATAAATTAAAATGGAAAGTGCCGCTGGTATTGTTTAAAAAATTAATATTTCGATTTTTCAAATCTCAGGAAATGGTATTTAAATTAATACTATTGACATTCACAGAACTCAATAAGTTTGAACTTCCATCAAAATACAAATTAGTTTATTCTTTTCTCATTTCCATGACAACGCAAGGTATACATCATATACATCACGAATTCAACCATTTGACATTTAGTTCTTATTTCCATCTATGATCTCCATTTTTTGTTGTTGTAGTAGTTATAGACCGGTATTTATAATTTCAAAGTGCACCAATAAAAAAAATAGCGTTAAGTATTCGTGGATAACTGGTCTTTAAAACACATGCTCTATTTCGAGCTCTCCGGCTTCGCCGTCGTGCTCGAAAAATCGCGCGTGTTTTAAAGACTTTAATATCCACTTATACTTCAATATACTATTTTATTGAGATACTTGGTTTTTGATTAGAATATAATACTTATTTATATTATATATAAGTAATTTGCTAAAAATGATTATGTGATGACAAAAAAACTGCCATCTTAAAGCCGACTTTTTCCTCATCAAAATGCCGTATTACAATTATTTATATCTACATTATAACTGTACAATAGTTTATAATGTACTCCGCCGCGGTTCAGAAAATAGAGTCGTGCGGATGCGGAACACATACTTAGTTTACCGAATTTTTGCCGGACAAACCATTGCTCGGACGAAAGAAACGCAGGGGACCTTTTTTGTTGCAAAACACTCGTTCTATACGGTGGTATTTTTTATTTTTTTTACCTTCCTCCCAGCGCGAAATATTGTAAAATTTCGGAAAAAAAAAGGTTTTTATTTTTTTTTCTAATTTGGGAAATCGATAGACTGGTAAAATTTTCTGTATATTAATCTACATACTTTAAGGCACTTAAAGAAAAAATCAGCCGTATTGCTAATTTCTTGTAGTAATTACCCCTATCGTCTGGCCTAGTAGGCGTCACCGAGCATATCCGGGATGTATGGCTAGTCAACAATAATGAGGATTAAAGATCGCATTTTTAATTGAATCTGTTCGCAATCGATAGAAAAACTAAAAAAAAGAAAACAACATTAACAACATTACCATATCGCGAAGTTTTTAAATTCAATTCGACATCTCGAACAAAACAAGAAAAGAACCATATATCAAGCAAACGAACTGTTTACCGAGCTACTTCATTTATTTAGCGTTGTCGTAGGCTACAAAACAAAAGCTATCTCTGAAACAAAAGTTATAAAGCCAACTTCGCGAATCACGAATTTTATCAGAGTGATAAAGTACGTCGTAACCGGAATAAGATATGTTATGTCTGTCTTTGTCTGCTCTTATTAACAATACCATAGCGTGGAATCTATTTCATTAGAATATATTTGATCGTTGTTAGTTTATTTCTCAATAAATATGAGTTTTATTTCTAGATTTCAGTTGTAAAGCATATCTTATCTCATAAAATCGATAATGCTCATCTTTCATCAGTTTTTTTTTTCTGTAGACGACGATTGAAGGTAAGAGCCCACTGATCTGTGCCGATCTAGCAGTACGTCTATCAGTCGAGTGTTGTAGAAGAAAAAGACACCCCCAGTCAGACGCCTCGGCACATCAACCTTTAGGGCGAGTTGTACCAAACACCTAAACTCGGTTTAATGATAACTGATGTTTAGACTGTGGCTGATTGATATATTTATTATCAACAATTACATCAGTCATCATTAAACCGAGTTGAGGTGTTTGGTACAACACGCCCTTAGGCTTTTTCTGCTCTTAGTTGTAAACCATTTATGTAGTCCAGTATTCCTTATCAGGCTTAACAGTCTCCACTAGGTCTTACTTAGAGAAATCTTCAGGACACATATCCATTAAGTACATCATAAGTGGAGTCATTTTAGATATGAAAACAGACTATATGGCCACTAAACTCCTGTCCAGTCCCAAATATGAGGTAGAAATACCTCACAGAAAGGACTGGCAAGACCCAAGCAGACTGAAGCTTCCCCGAGGAGAGAAAGGAGGAGAGGAGACGGGTCACAGACTGGGGAAGGGACAGGAGCAGGTGTGTATAGTGAAATGAGAAACACAAGATGCTCCTTTTCACTAGGAGAACATACCTCTGTATTTCAGGCAGAGATTTATGCTATCCTAGAATGTGTCAGAATTAACAAATATAGGACTGACACTCATAGGATGAACATACTAACTGACAGCCAGGCAGCCCTTGCAGCTTTAAACAGCCGCAAGGTAACATCCAGACTGGTAGAAGAAAGCAAGGAAAAACTGAATGAACTAGCAGACCACATTAAAGTAATATTAGTTTGGGTGAGGGGACATAACGGTATTTCTGGAAATGAACAAGCTGATGAACTCGCGAGAAAAGGTTCAGCAACAGCATATGTGGGACCACAAAGAAGGTAGTCCGAGAGCAAATACAAAAATGGGTACAAAGCCAACATAAACTTCAGTGGAGGAACACTCCAAAGCAGGTACACAGTAAAACCTTCATAGGTGACACTGACACATTTGTAAAACGGGCCGAAGAACTACTGAATATCAGTAGGAATAAGCTTAGAATTATTACAGGTTATTTAACGGTTCATACCCCGGTAAAAGATCACCTGCATAAAATAGGGTTATATAACGGGGACCTCAGCTGCAGACTTTGTGGCATGGTGACCGAGACCGTAACCATATCTTATCTGACTGTGAGGCACTCCCTTGATCGCTCCCTTGATCGTTACAGTCCAAGGAGTATGTAGGTATCTCCAATGAAACAATGCCTCGTATTCGAAGATAAGGTGTTTCCTTCTCTTCCATGCACACCCGACATCTATGCGCTTCTTCAGGGTACAGTGACCCAGCTGGTGATGGATCTCGTCAATTTTCTTACCTGGTCTCCTGTTGAGGTTTATTATTTCGATAGTTAGCGACTCCTAGTGTTTTTTGGCCAGAAGTTTGTTGTGCTCCTGTTGCGTTTTTGTGTGTTATGCGTGCCTCGGCAACTACAGACCATCTCATTACCCTACCCAATGAATTTAGTTGATCGAAAAATTCCAAATGGATTGCATACTCCACAAAAAGTATTGAATATTCTTTTAAATAATATCGTTTGATGCTCTCCTAGTGAAAAAACGTCAGTAGCTGAAACAGAAAATGTTTTTATGGATACCGTTATCAAATAATAAACCATCGGCATCAGGTTTTTTATTAGATCGAGTGATATCCAATCAACGACGGATTTATTTTGTGATTAATAAAATGATCAACGTTTATCAAACGTGATAGATTCAATAGGCAACCAAATTGATCGACGTAGATTGCGTCTGGAAATATTAAAAAATAATGCAATGCTGCAAATATTTATACAGAGTATTTGAAAGGAACGTTATTTAACTAGATATCAAAAATTTTTACATGAAACCTCACAATTACTGCTTTCTCTAACCAACTTCAATATATATCCAAAACTGACAGTGTTCTTGTCAGTCAGACGACGGAGTAAACGCTTCTCGTGGTGCGTTTGTGAATTATTTTTTGTCTTAAATTTGGCTAGTAGTACTTCCTGCTGGTGTTCATTCATTTTTAAGACGCAAATGCTTGAAATATCTTCAATCCAATAGTATATTAAGTATTAAGAACGGTAAGGGTTGTTTGTTTGCTGGAGACCGGTATTACCCTTAACGTTCGAGATGTTTATACCATTTTTTGCGCGATCGTATTAATAAATCTCGAATAAAATGATTTAAATTTCTTGGAAATAAACGGAATGTCAAAAGTGACATTAATTTATACTTCTCGATCAGTTTAAAATATAATTTGCATTTTGGTGAAATTGTTTCTATGATATTTATTACTTTTTATATTGTTCTTTTCGGTTCTGTTCATTAAAAAAATATGAATATTCTTATTTTTTTTTGTTCTTTTTGTGTAATCAATAAAGTAATATATTATTTAGGACCACTTGAATGTAGGTAGGGCTAAGACGTCGGTAGGTAATTTACTTCTGAACGGTAAGTAAATCACTTACCGACGTGATAGACTTAGAAACCAGTAAACACAACCTACCGTCCTGACAATCGATTCTGTAATAGTATATTACGTAACGTGTGTGGTAAGAAGCATTTTACGCACGAATGGAAAAGATACGCACGATGCGTAAAATGTTTCACAACACGAGCTACGTACTATACTCCACCTATGACCTACTTGTACTTGTATTTATAAGAAAAATAAGAAATAACAGTTACAACACTAGAAATGCTTGGTAAACTTTCATCTCCTCAATCTCTATTACTCTACTACCAATGAAATAAGCACATTAAAGAACTAACGTTCAATCATTATTAATATTACATTGTTGATAATCAAATGTCCATTTTTCAATTATAATCAATACATACTCAGCCCTTTGGACTTTCCCGAGGACTTTTCGTGGCAATATCGAATGTTTTCAAATAGTAAATTTTGAATAAAATGGCGACGTCTATTGACAGTCGCTAAGATGTTGCTAGGGAAGCCGTGCGATTTACTTTACAGCTTTGCTTTTTTTTACAGTGCGTAATAGACATCATTACATTGATGCTGACTGTGTGTTATTTACTGATTACAGAGGGGGTCGTAGGTAAATAAACAAAAAAGATCGATCGCGCGAAAAATATATTATGTCACTTGATATGTTTATCAACACATTTGGCATAGATAACAGTTAATGCTCATTTTTAACAGCTTAAATAAAAAAGTTTTTATAAATATATGAAAC
>CAJUYH010005344.1:0-23603 GCA_910591685.1 Galerucella tenella
CCCAATACGCGTCTTTTATATTTGCTCTTTCATCTTCAGTTGGCCCACCACTCGTCATTCTGCGGAGCAACCTCATAAGGTACTTGAGAGGAGAAAGAAAAGAAGTGGAGTGGTATAGGTACATGCCACAAGAAAAAAGGATGGCAAGGATCATCATCCGAGGACTAACGCACTGCGAGGACACCAAGGAAATCGAGAGACAAGGGAAAATTATAAAACGAATAACACAACTTCATTCCAGATTCGGAGAGAGAAGACCCATCTACCTGGTGGAACTGGAGCCAGGAGAGAAAGAAAAAATCCGGAAAACCCAACACATCCAGAACGTGAGGATCAGGTGGGAAGAGGAAAAGGTCCGACGCAGTGATACAACTGCCAAGGCTTCCACCACGGACAAACGACGTGTAACGTAAACACGAAATGCGTGAAGTGCGCAGGACCACACCGATCCAACGACTGCCCACGACCGAAGACCAAGCCGGCCACCTGCGCAAACTGCCAGGGAGAACACCCGGCAAACTACAAAGGATGTCCAAAAGCCCCAAACAACCAGAAGACAAGGACAACTGCAACAGCTGTAAAGAAGACAGGAGTCAGTTACGCCCAAGCCGCAGCTAACAAGAAAACAACAATGACGACAACAACAAAACAACAGATCCTCGAACAGGTGACAAAGCTATTAGCTCAGCTAATGGCTTAAAGTCGCTTGTAAGAGATCGGAAGAAAAGAAGTCACACTCTATAAGAGTGTTCTCAGCCGAAATTGCCGGCAAACACACACAACGGAAGACCGCTGAAGAAAAAACCACCGAGGTTACACGGCCAAAGAGAAGACGGCTCGCCCCCAGCTGCTAGCCCTTTTAGCTAGGGACGAGCTGTACGCCGAAACGCGAACTATGATGATGAGACCCATCGGATAAGATGGGGAGAAGTGGTGGAAGTCCTCCCCGGAGATGTACCTCGCTTAGAGAGGAACATCATGGGTGGGACGGGCTCATCAAGGTTGTGTGTGTGTGTGTGTGTGTGTCGAGGGTCAAATTGAATCATTCAGTATAGACTAGCCGAACCAAGAGGTATAGCAAGCGACAGTGAAGTTAATAACAAGCGAAGGTGAATACAAGGTCACCATCAATTCAAATAAGTATCAAAAATTCCAAACAGTGGAAAAAACCCAGACGGCGACAGATGCGGCTGTAAGGCCCACCCGGCCATCGAAAATACCCAGCGGGATGAGATATAAGACATCAACAACAACATATTTAAATAAATTCGGCGAACGCCAGAAATTCACAATGAAATCAAACCGGGCTTACCAGAAACCAGAGAATAAAATGCACCTGAACAAAAGAACCAAAACTGATGAACAAACAGCAGGGTGCTCCACATGTGAATGATAGAATGGAAAAAGATTACAATGTAATAAATCCGAATATCCCGTTGAAAAACAAATTTGGGATTTCAAAAATTGATGAAAAACAAAAAACTATAGAGGATAAATTACAAGGAAGAAAGGAGAAAACAATACCACCACTGGTACTCCTAGGACAAATCCCAATATACGATGAGATGATAAAAGAACTAGCACTAATGAAATAAATAAATTAAACATGCGATATCGATAAGATGATAAAAATACTGAAAGACCTCGAACAAGAACTTCAAATGCTAATACGTTCTACGAAAAAGCACAAATATTCCTAAGTAACATGATAAGTAATGTTACGGTGAATGTACACTCTTGGGAAATGTACACTTCTACCGCGAAATGTGTACCTACAAATCCAAAAAAGTTAGGTATATGTGAACTGAATATGATGTATATGTACATTTCCCGGCGAATGTGTACTCTTGCCTTCACGTTTTGGTGAATGTATACTGTTACCTTCATGTTTTAAGAAAAGTTGGAAAACAAATGAATCAAAAATTTTGTTGCAGTAAAAAAATATTTATAGTGAATATATTTCTTTCTCTTATTATTTTTTAAGAAATGTTGATCGCACTGCTTTAGTGATGAATACATTGTAATGCACACTAGGTTATTCAAGAAGGGGAAGGGAATATAATCATTGGATTAGCCGTTCCCCTTCTTGAATCACTTAATATGAGTTCTACAAAGTATTGGATATTTTTAAAAAATGGGAAGGGTGAATGCATCCAATACTTTGTAACGCGCATATCAAGTTAATCAAGAAGGAGAAGGGTTATTCCAATGATTATATCCCCTTCCCCTTCTTGAATAACTTAATGTTCATTACAAAGTATAGGATATTTTCAGTGGAAGGGTGAATCCAATGATTATATTCTCTCCCCCTTCTTGAATATATTAATGTTCATTACAAAGTATTGGATATCTTCCAAGGGGAAGGAAGAATGTGATGTTTATATTTCTTTCTACTTTTTCTCACTTTTACCAAAACGACATGGTCATTGTGAATTCAATGTACATTTCCCTTCTTTGAATTTGTGAATGTTAGTTGAATGTACATTACCCAAACGAGGAGTCAAATGTGCACATTTACCGGAAAATGTGTACATTTGCCGCAATATCTACTTTTACCGTAACAATAACAAATAATGAACGTGCCTACTTCCTCTAACTTCACGTTAGAGGAACTATTTGATAGTTAAACTAGTAATCGTGATTAAATTGGTATTAGATTTCTATTTGCCAATAGTTTTAATTGAAATGTATATAATTGAAACTGGGGTTGAAACGAACTACCTACTGCATCATTTGGAAATCAAATAATCATTACCTTTATAATACAACTTGCTTTCTCCTCTATCGCTGAAACCAATATTCAATGGGCGACTACTGGAATGGCGTTGATACACGATTTCAAGTATCCGGTGTGAAGGACAAAAATATTGTGTATAATGAATTGTTACCTTGTAATGAAATGAAAAACTGCTTTTATTTCATTGAAAGATTTATTTATTGAATAATCTTTGACATTGCCGTTTCTAATTGAAATCGATGAAAATAAGAAACTAGGATTAAAAACATAGAATATTGAATACCACTTTTATAAAATCTGGATTTTTGTCTCAAAAACGGAATAAATTATGATAGATCGACACCGATAGAGATAGATAGTTTTATTGACGTCCATACTTAAAGTACACAGCCATAATTCACATAAAAACTTCAAAAATACAATCATATTCGTTGATTTCGTTACACATATATTAAAAATATATAATAAAAAATGTAATGCAAAATCTCAAAAAATATGTAACTTATTTAACAAATCAGTTAGCTCAATAAATAAAAAATGGTGTGCGAAACTAACGAACAAAACTATTGAACTCATCGACACTGTAAAAACAATTGGTCCGAAGAAAATCTTCCACAAACTAATGCAATCTCCTCCGTGTATACTTTTTGAAATTACTATTAGAGTATTTCTGTAGTTTGTTGTACAATATCACATCACATTTATGATTATGAGAAACGTGTAATCTAGATTTCAACGGTATTTAACTCATCGCGTTCCGCCATACAAATCTAGCGAGTGGGAAAACTGATTTTCGTACAAGTTTCTCTATAACCACATTTATTAATAAAGGAAATACAGTAATTTATATAGTAACATTATTTAAACTTTGAACAGAAGGAATTTACAATATGAAAATAATTAGAAAAATAAGTTTTACTTACTTTTGGTTAAAATTTGAAAATTGAACACCAATAAGAAGTTCACTATCAGGTTGAATTGTCAAAAAAAGTTGACAGGTCATTTGTTTGACATTTCGGTGCGAAAAAGTGCCATAGCGTGTACTTTTCCAACGGTTATCAAAAGAATTAAGGAAAGGCCTGCTTTGCGTATAATAATTTGTGTAGAAAAGCGTGTTTTGCATAGTGGTTGTAGAAAAATTAATTAATTTGCTAAAGTATTAATTTGAGGAGTCCAATGTAACCGTCTATCAAGTGTGATGCTTACTCCTAGGAGCTGTAAGACCTTGTCGTTGGTGGAGTGGCATAGTAACTTCTTTCCTACTCGCATGAACGGGAATGGAAGAGTGAAGCCAAGAAACAGCTCAATAAATGGTCGGTGGGGAACTAGTGGGGCTACTGATGTCGGGTAGGTAGCACCAATAAATACCAGTTGAAGATGCAACACGCCCAAGTTACATCCGGACATACTGAAAAGTTCTACCAGATACGGAGGGTGAACGGCGAGCTCACGGCGCCTAAAACGGGGACCTCTCGGCTATGGTATGGCAACCCAGACAGAAGAGTTCCAATGGAATGAACCAGCGAGAAAAAATTCCCCCAATCCCAAGATGTAGCACCATCGCGACGATGGGATGCATGGCACTGGGGGCAGAGAAGTGTCAGGAGCGATGCCCGACGGAGCTGGCAAACCGAAGGAGATTCTAAGCCTTATCTGTACATGCAGGGCTCTGTGCAGATCGACGCTATTTCCCTGAATGATATGAGAAAAAACATAGAAGTTATAAATTCAACCAAGTGCGACCCAGGAATGGCACTCTGTAATTTATTTTCTGAACGGAAGCGAAAAGAATAGTGAAGCGGGAATATCTTTACCTCTATCTTTGTTAGTACTCCATAACTACATCTCTTCCTTGACGGAAATGGTTCGACAATCCTCGTGTCATAGATTCGTATAAAGATATTTTTATTCAACATGCTAAAAACATATTTTTGAACTGACGACAAAAATTAATTAGAAGAAAAGAAGAAATTGAGAAAGGAAAAAACCTATTTTTTTGTTAGCATTAGAAGATATAAGAGTCAGGAGGGGCACTCTGTAATTTATTTTCTCAACGAAAGCGAAAATAATAGTGGAGCGAAAATATCTTTATCTCCATCTTTGTTGGTACTCTATTAAGTCATCTCTTCTTTGACGGAAATGGTTCGACAATCCTCGTGTCATTGATTCGTATAGAGATATTTTTATTCAACATTCTAAAAACACAGACTTTTTGAACTAATGACAAAAATTAATTATGTTGATTTGATAATTTTTTTTAATTATAACAGTCAATATGTTACCAGCTCAACGATTCCTGTATGAAAATCGGCTCAAAAAAAAGTTTTGCAGGACAGTAGGTACTGACCCATCCAACCTGCACGACAGAAGGTTCATAGAACTATTTCGATCACAATGATTAATAATTAATAAACACAAAACTGCACATAACCTAAGACTAGTATAAAATTTGAAAATGTTTACATTCACTTTCTCAATGACTGAAACAAGAATAAATAATACGTACTTTCACGAGAGAAAGGGAGAAAGAAAGATTAATCTCTGAGAAAGAAAGACCTTTTCCGGTCTCTTTTCTCTTCCTTTCTTAATTTAATCTCGATTATCATCGTCTATCTGCGAAAACCACCGAATGTGTTCATGGAGTACCTCGATTCGCGATTCGCGATTCTCTATCGTGGAAATACTTTCAGAGTGGCACTCCAGGCGGTTCTGAATACCCGGGAAGAGAAGGAGTATAGAAAAAGGGAGAAGAAGACTAAATTATTTCCACGATAGCTTATATATGCCAACTACTGGCACTAAGAGGAAGGCAAATTTATCCGCCTCGGAGGAGGGGTTTACAAGAAAAGGGAGTCTACTGAGTACTTCACAATAAAGGAAGGACTTGATGCCCATGAAAAATTGGCAAATGACTTGTAGAGACTGCTGGCAGAGATACCAAACACCCATAAGGCCATTGAGGAATTGTCAATAAAAATAAAAAGAACTAGTAATAATTTCAAGGAAGATCTTGTCTTTGGATGGTTGGAACGGCATAGGGATACACCTGTTGAGAGAATTATGATAGACACTGATGTGCAGATGGAACCTTGGCACCTCGGAAAGGTAACGAAAGTAATTAATGGCATCAAAGAGGTAGGCAGTCTGGGGAAACTCGAAAGGATCATTGGACAGAGATGGGACGATTCCGTTGTCAACAGAACAAAGGTGGTGGTCAGGAGCCCGATTAACACGAACAATTGATACGTGAAAGTGGTCCTAGCCATCAGACCAGAAAATGGACCTAAGCATACAGTGATTATATAGGAATAAATACCCGGAGCTCTTGGAGATGGAAGAGGAATATGAGGTACTCAAACAAATTACTTTCATAAAATCGAAAGGACCGGCCAGTACAAAGAAGATTATTAAAATCAGACTCAAGGGAACTAGGGAAAAAATTGCCATGGTGAAGGAAGAGATAGGAGAGCTTGGGAAAGTGGCCTCACATCATGTTACATTCATGACTGTGGAAGACATGCGGAAAATGTGCGAGATTATATTTGCCGACACTGAAGCCACTGTAAATATACACATTACAACTAGAAAAGAAAGACTTACTTATGGAATGATAGTATCAAGAAGGACACTGAATACAAGGATATCTTGAGGACAGTGACGAGTGCAATGAAGGACACGAATGCTTCAGAGGCCATTTGCTCGCTACGCAGCACCAAATACGCTCCTGATCACTATGGATAGAAATATGGAGGCAGTTGGCAAAATTAAATACGCCCTAGATACCACCGAGAACGGGCTTAAAACCTGATAGGAGAAAACAGAAGCATTCCAGAACATATAAGGGGCATGGCCATGGATGCCACAAGAAAAAAAGTGATTGAAGCTTTCGAGAAGCAAGTCGGAACATGGCAAGATGCTCATAAAATATCAGATTTAAGACCGATGCGCGGCAACACGCTGGCTACTACGATCCTGTTACCGGCAGGAATTTCACAGGTACTTCTGGGCAAGAAACGTATTAGAGTTGGAGTAGTAAGGTGTTACATTGAGGAAAGACTAAAAATTACAAAATGTTGAATATGCTGGGAAATCGATCACAGTACTACTGCAGTTTGTAATGGAAGTTATAGGAGAGGAGCTTGTTCCAAATTCGGAAAATTAGGACACAACATTAAAAACTGTGTGGAGGGAAAAAGATGTGTCCTAAGCCAAGACTCACATAGAATGGGAAACATGGAGTGCCCCAAATTTAGGGAAGCTCTTAAAGGGGTAGCTTCGGAAATAAATAGAGCAGTACAAAATATAAAAGAAATGACAACCCCATCAATTGCAGAGGGACAAGTGGATGGTGCGATCAACACAGACTCTTTAATGGAGGTGTTTGATACTCAATGAGAAGAGGCTGAGGCTACGGAAAGCAGCAACATAGCGAAAAGGAAGCCGTCAATAGCTAGTTCTGAGGACATGTAGTAGGACGTATTGAAGTCAGCCAACTTTTCCCCCCTTCCGGAAGTGATCAGAGCCTAGGAGGTGGCACAATATAAACCGCGCCTATAAAAATTATTCAAGCAAACGTCGGTAGAGCAAGGGCAGCGCATGACATCGCGGACCATATCATGTGGAGAGAAAACATTATTCTAAAACTGGTATCAGAACAAAATGTTAAACTAACACAAAAGCAGGGATGGATAACAGATAGCGACAAAATAGTGTCGGTTTACATCAGGAAAAGGAATTGCGGAGTCCTAAGGGCTGACAGCAGAAAGGGATACATTGTAATTGACTTAGGGAAAGTATGTATTATCCCCTGCTATATCTCACCCAATATAAATATAACAGAGTACGAAAATAGAGTGAACTCAATAATGAATAAAGTCAGAAGTTTGAGTAATATCAAAGTAGTAACAGCAGGAGATATAAATACAAAGTGGGTTGCATGGGGCTCTCCAATGACAGGCCAAAGGGGCCACATATGGAACGACTGGTTGGCTAGTCTCAACCTGATGACAGTAAATACAGGAGAGCCTACCTTTGTACGGGGATCTTCGCAGTCGCACATTGACGTTACCTGCTGCTCCAGAAGTGCGAGTAAAATTGTAAAAAATTGAAGAGTCATGGATGAAGAAGTTTTCACCCACCATATATTTCGAACTAAACACCGCCCCATCGGATAAGAACAATCGAAACAGTAAAACGCACCCATATGTATAATGACTCAAAGAAACTACTGGAAGAAATTCTAAGACTATCAGAATACAGTTCACCGGAGCAGCTTACTAAGAGAATTAAGGAGAAAATGGAAAAAAACCATCGAAATCTGAATAAAATAATTCCATACTGGCGGACATCGGAGATAAAAAAGCAGGAAAAAAATGCACCAAAACCAGAAATCTGTTAACCAGGAAAAAAGGACATAGCGGAGACCACAATTATGAAGAGTTGGTAGTGGTTTTGAAACTCCAAAAGACTGAGTTGAAGCCTCTTATAAATAAAGAGAAACGAGGATGCTGGAACAAGATACGTAGTGAACTGGAACAAGACATATGTGGTCAAGGATACGCTATAGTGATGGGACAATTGAAACCAGCATAACCTTACAATTTGTCAACAGAAATGAAGGAATCTATTGCGAAATATCTATTGACATCCGTAAAAGCACCGTGGCAAGAAGAACGAAAGATCGCTGACCTTACACCGTTCAGCATAGAGGAACTAGGGAAAGTGGGAGAAAAAATAAAACTTAGGTAGGCAGGAGGACCAGACGGCACTCCCGCAGAAGTAATGAGGATGGTGATTCGAAACAAACCAGGAATTATCTTCGAGATAATGAACAACCTACTGACACGACAAGAATTTCCTGTTATATGGAAAGTAGCCAAACTAGTGTTCGGGATATGGTTTGATAGCAATGATTACCCTGGATATAAGAAATGCATTTAAGCATGGTATGAAATAATAAAAGGTCTTGAAAAAAATTGTTCCCGCATTCCCGATTGCGACTATCGAAGACTACCTATGGGATCGTAGAGTTAAAATAGGAAGGGGCATGGAGTTTGAATTGGGTGCAGGAGCTCCACAAGGGTCGGTCATTGGACCAACCCTCTTAACTGTTCTGTATGACGGAATCTTAGAGCATAAACTAGCAGAGGGGTGCAAAAGTGTGGCATTTGCTGATGACCTGGCTTTGATAAAGGTGGATACAGCATAATCCAAGTGCAAAAAAAGGTTACAAGAGAAAAATCTGGAACCTACGTCACAGAAAACGAAAGCAGTCATCTTGGAGGGTACGAAGTGGGAGAAGATAAGGAGGTTAATAAAGTTCCAGATAGGCATGTAGAGCATAACCCCGTTCACTCATGTGAAATACCTGGGTATTTATAGAGACCATCAAGGAAATTTTGGGGAACACGTCAAGCGAACCGTCGAGTAGATGATAAAGTAGGTAAGCTATCAAGGCTATAGCCAAGCCTCGGTGGAAACAGCAGCGTGAAAAGGCAATTGTTATACGGGGTGGCCCAATCCATACTAATGTATGGAGCCCAGATCTGGGGAGGCTGTACCAGAATTGCAGGATACCGGAATCTTTTGATAAGAAGCCAACGTAGGGCTTTGATAGGAGTGGCCAGAGCATATCGCACAATCTCGGCAGAAGCCCTGACGATAATAACTGGTATCGCGCCTATTGACCTGCTCATCTGGGAAGCTGAAGACACTTTGAATACCCGGAAATCAGAAAAAAAGCTTGTAGGGAGATGTTTGAGTTCAAATGGCAAGCCCAATGGAGAGTGAGCTAAAGGAAGAGGTCCAATGGACCAAACGGCTTATTCCACAAATAGGTCCTTGGATATCTTGTAGCTATAAGAAAACTGACTTCTTAGCCCAGTTCTTATCCGGGCATGGGGCATTCAGAACATATACTAAGAGAATAAAGGGAACCAATGATGACGAATGCATCTACTGCAGGAAGACAGACACTCTGGAACACACGTTCTTCGACTGTCTAAAATTTCATACAGATAAAATTGAAATGGAGTCGGAAGTGGAAGTTGAGATAAATCCAGACATTATGAAAACTATGGTTGCGAGCAAAGAAAAAGAAGGAAGACAAAACAGATAGTGAGTTCCCTAGTAGAGGGGCTGACGTAAACCAGCGATGGTAGTACCAGTCTTTATCAGGATGTGCGGACGGGTTTTTAGTGGATACTAGAAATCTTTAGTCCCGCACTACCCTATCGAAGAGCTCTCAGGGTGTGCGTAGAAGCATTTTCCCCTCAAAAAAAGTGTGAGGCCCAAGAGCTTCACTGTTTGTGGTGCACATACTCGATTGTTTGAAGTAAACGTTATATCTTGTGTTTTTTGTTCATTTAACGTCAGCTCATTGATTGGAAACCATTCTTCCATAGCAGATATACATTCGCTTGTGTCAGACTCCTCGACAACTACGAAGAAAGTATCATCCGCGAGCTGTAAGCAGCTGCCAGACTGTGAATTGGCTGCAAGATCGTTAACATAAATTAGAAACAACAGAGGGCTCAATACTGAGCCCTGTGCTCCTGTTAAAGGAGTTATCTATAAGGGTGTGTTGTAACTTGGCAGGTTAAGCCATTGTTTCAGTTTACAATTGATTAACTTGAAAAGGTTGTTGTTACATAACATTTTGGACGGTCACTGAATGGTTAGCAATATAAAAGCTTACCATCCGATTTCCGGGGCTTAACCTATGGTCAAAACAAGGAACTATTAAATTTTACTTGCTTCACGATTTATTTAAAGACGTTAGTGACAATTCTACAATTTACATTATTTGTTTGATCCACTATTTAAAATTAATAAAATTAATAATAACCATGGACAAATTGATGAGAGGAGATCTGCAAGTGTTCACGGACTATGAAGATTTTCGAGAACTATATGAATTAGAAATGTTTCCGAGAGCCGCTAGAAATGTCAGGAGAAGAGAAAACCATTTTGAAAAATGAAATGGGAATGAATTTAGAGATAGATTCTGACAATCAATAGAAACGGTGATTCACTTTTACTTTGATTTGACGCACTATTAGTCCTTTCATTTTGTAATATATGGTCGTTTTTCAATTGTAGCGAGTAATTCTCCCCACTTTGGTAAAGTTTGTGGTCCGCTTGAAACCGCCTTTATTGTTAGGGTCCAAAACACAATACAATTTTGAATATATTCCTTGTGTGACTAGGAACTTACCCATATTCAATATAAAATTGAAGTACCTAACTATAAATGAATATCTTCAGAAACAGAATGAAAATTTTTAAAATGATGTCAGTTAGAATGTCAATTTAATATTTAGTTTTTCATACCACTGCACTGGTACCAACTGAAATGCGTTGGTTACGTGACCTCTGTTGCACAATTCTTGTTATAACAAAAAATGGCTTAACCATAGATCAATGGTTAACCATTGTTTAACCATTCGTCCCGTGACTTGTTGGTTGACCTGCTGAGTTACAGAACACCCTTCGTAATCTGATTAAATAATATATTGTTGAATCTATAGCAATGAATAATATGGTGTGTTTTAACCATACAACGTCGAAACCGTCTCCAATTTGATTTTATTGAGAGAAAAATACTTGAAAATGTACTTAAAAGTACCTAAGTGTTGAACAAAGATTATATACACGGTGTTAAACTGCTAGAGGGCGTGCTATGGTTTTTAGTGTTGACAGTTCACGTTTCCTTTCATTGGGCGATGCTGCAGAGTCACCAACAAAATTTATAACCTCGGAAAGTCTAAAATGTCAGTTTTTGAGGTTATGATCCCGCGTTTAAACCTGTTTTTCCTTTTCTGTGGCCAAGGGACTAGTTTCCATTAAGCCAGTAACTCTAATATTAAATTTATTGATTTTTGGGTAGGATAAGGGTAGACATTCCACACCCAGGGGTCTTTCAGGGTGACTAACTGACAAGAATGGGTTGACCACGGGAGGGTTAGGAAATATTAACTTATGGTTGAGTAACAAAGGAATCATATTTTTCTAATACTACAGTTTTAAATTATACGCTTTGATGATAAATCCTAGTAATAAGTATACAGGCAGGTTGTTTGATGATAACAAGTGCATGAAGTTGAAAGGAGGGAGAATATTGATTTTTATTAGTTCCCCATACATTTTTTCTCTATGCTGTTCAAATTTTTTACACTCAAAGAAAATGTGATCCAAATCACATATACAATTGCAACTGTCGCACAAGTTCGAATCAAATACATTTATTTTACTAAGATGGGCGGGATAGCAGGCGTGTCCAAATTTAAGTCTGCTAATAGAGGTTATGCTACTTCGAGGAATTTAATCGGTCAATTTTATAGGATTAGCTCAAACTCGATTAAAGTGTAGAAATTCTTACGGTGCATGACAAAAATGCTTGAAAAACGGGATTGAATATATAATCCAGATTAGGTAGCTACGGTGCATCTGGCTTTATGATAGACGTCCCCCTGGCTGTGGATATTCAACCTAACCGAGCTAAACTTTCTTTATAAAAGGGCGGGGTGGATAATTACACCCTTCACATTAACCTATATAGGCAAACTTAACACAATAGTTACGCTACTGATTAGAAGTCGAATGTCAATTTTACTATATGACGCTGGTTTTGACAAGTTCGCGCATACGACCAATACGAGTACAACTTCAAGTGGGTTTTTCTTACGTGGAGCTGAGTATTGTAAAGAGAGAGATCCGGTGACATCTAAACGGTGCGCTCGATTTAGGAACTTTATTAATTTCCGGGGTGAGACACACTATCATGAAATTATAAAATATTGCATTCCCAACAAATTTTATGTGTTCTTTCAGCAATTACAATAGAAATATTTGTTAAATGAGCCTTACACAAAACAGTCTAACCTATAGAAGTGAAAGTTTATAGGATGACCTTGAATACAAAAATGAGGTTTCAAACCCATCCACCTGAAGCGCTAGTTGCAATTGGGTTGTCGAAACAGTCCTGGCAGCTAAGGCCTTTAGCACAAAAAGGAGAAAATATTTTAAAATTCAAGGATGTCATATAGTTGTTGTCACCATTGTCTTTTATAGATTGTTTCCTTTTGCCATTTGCTGCTGTTATTTGTGTTTTAATTAGGTACTGTAAGTCTTATCAAGTGTGATAATTCGTAATATTTATAATGGTTGGTGTGGAGTGTTGCGTTCCTGGGTGTACAGACATTACATCAAAACGACATAGTTTCCCAAACATGACCCTTTGTTGTTGAATGAATGGGTTGCCTTTATTCGCAATCCAAAACTGAGGGAATTAAGCGCTGAACAGATTTATAAATCCTACAAAGTTTGCAAAAGATATTTTGAGCCACACTATATTGTTATTGGGACAAAAAGGGGCCTCACTCGCAAAGCTGTTCCTACAATCCTTTCAGGATTGATCAAAAAGTGATGGAAAATACGTAATATTATCACTCTTAGGCATTACTCAGCGCGTGGTGAAATGTAACTTGCATTTAGGAATTCCTAAATTCGTTTTAGGTATTACCTGACTCGGAAATGGTTAGTGAAATCGGGCATTAGTCATTCAAAAAACAAACTTTCATTAAAAAAGCACTATGAAATAGTTCTGAACCCATCCACTGCGATCGTTAAAATTCTTCTTCCCTTAGTCTGTTTTTTGGCCTCAGCTGCCTTGCCTATTTCGACAACTCAATTGCAACTAGCGCTTCAGGTGGATGGGTTTGACACCTCAGTTTTTTATTTCAGGTAATCCTATTGGACTTTCACTTCTATAGGTTAGACTGTTTTGTGGAGCCTAATTCGCTTATGACGTTTAAAAAACTGTCTACTGTAGACATTTTTGTTGTCAAAATTTTCACGATTTGAATTTATGTTGATCTCTATTGTAAATGCGTCTGTTCACATATAAATATCTTCAAATTGAAGCCAACCATACTCAAAAATGAACTATGCAAGACCAGCCCTATCCTTTCTTGCAGCTATGATAAATCCCAATGGATACCCTAATAGAATATCTTCCGATGAATCTAATGACGAGAATAATATCAACGAAGTCAATGATGTCAATAATATTTTTGATAATGAAAATAAAACTGTAAGAAAACTGGATAGATTTACGAACAGCAGCCATGTCATTTACATCCATAGCACAGATCCTCTAGACCAGAGAGTACATCGAGCATGGTTAAATATGAGTCCCGATGTAGCGAAAAAACAAAATC
The DNA here is from genome assembly GCA_910591685.1 of Galerucella tenella. Classification (NCBI taxonomy): domain Eukaryota; kingdom Metazoa; phylum Arthropoda; class Insecta; order Coleoptera; family Chrysomelidae; genus Galerucella; species Galerucella tenella. The sequence continues at coordinate 13,957 of CAJUYH010005344.1, forward strand.
CGTTACCTTCATCTACAAAACAGTTCGGTCTCTTCTGCCTAATAGTAAGTTCAATTGTTGCTATATCTAAACTGTGTATGGGTTTAAGTTTTATGGATGAATGTCCCACAAATGATTTCATACCCTTTTATCAATACGTAGGCGGAATTCTTGAACTCTGTTTTTTGATAACATTACGATTTCGAAAAATATGGTGTGTAGCTATATTTCAGATTCCTTTAGGAATTATCATGTATATTTGGTTCATAATATCTTCTTGCTATACTTTTATAGAATTTCAACCCGACTATTTCAAATCAGGACGACGCTATTGTGAGTTTAATTTTTATATGTTTTGTTTAATTGTACAAATGTCACAGTTCATGCTATATCTGCTACTATTATTTTATGTCTGTATTAAATTTGGATTTTACGATTGAATATAATCTTTATTGATACTAATACTTCTCCTTAGTTTATATTATATTATTAAACGAGCAATTTATGATAGCCATAATTCACGATGGGTGACGTTTGCGTCACGAGCCGCAGGCGAGGGGCGCAAGTCACCCAAGTGAATTATGGCCATAAATTGCGAGTAGAATACTATACTTTGTCCACGACACTTAATTTACTTATTAATAAATAAAAGCCAGTAGCGATTTGGCATATTACTAACCTCAAAATGTTGTGGCAGCTACTTCAAATAATTTGACATATATAGAGATGGGCGATACTGTAGAAAGTATCAATACAACGTACCGTTATAGTTGAAATAATACCCTTCTTGGTGTGCGTCATCGATTGTTAATCTCCTTCTATCACATTACGTAGGAAGAAATGGAAAAAAGGCAGGTCTGTGATTAATCCTAATCAAAATATCACAATAATGAACCGTTTGAATGTTTTACAAATGTTAACCCTAATCTTTGACTTACGAAAATTTGATTGGTTGATGTTTAGATTACGCGCCAGCGCAACCTATCAATCGCGAGGTTAAGATACTATGAAGGCGTAACTTTCGTAGCGGCAATGTGTCTTACGTCTTTTTCTACTGTCACACAGACAGTTCTTGTCAGGTGTGTACTTTGTTGTTTACGGTCAATTATTATTTATGAAAAGTGAATATTAATCTTATTGTTTTATTTATATGAATTATACGAAAATATGCATGAATACACGGAAAAACATCAGTATTTTGAAAGTTCTCAAGTATTTTCAGTTGGAAGAAGAAGCTGGTAATTATTAATTGCATAGCCTTTTCGAATTTGGCTAACTACAATCTTGATGATCTTATTTATCAAATTTAAGGTTAGCTATATGTCAAAATGGCAAATAAAATAGACGACATGCCGAAAACCCGGATATACGTCACAATCGATAACGCACAATAAGAAGGGTATTATTTTAACTATATAAATATATTGTTTTGAAATACTTAATATTAGAAAATATCGTTATGAAAAGTATCAATACTAAAAATTACAATATTTTATAGATACGATATATATGTCAGAAACAAATTTCCTGAACAAAATACACAGATTTAACAGTTTATTCCATATTGTAACACCATCTCTAGTCGTGAATTATGAACCATAATACGCTACAGTGTATTATGAACCATAATTCACGACAGTTGATATATGGGTACCATATACCTTTAGTTAGGAGGTAAAATATTGACTTATTATTAGGTGGTCGTGGACAAACAAATTAATTGTTTCAAAACTCTTTAGGCACGTATCCAGGGGGGGGGGGTTAATGCTGTAGCCTCCCACGAAAAGGTGGATTTTTTTGGAATGTATTGGAAGTGTTTTCCATCTCATTTTCATAAAATAATTTCTTATGCTTGAAAATAAGAGTAATGAAATAGGAGTAATTGAAAAAGAATATTATACCATATGAATCCTTGGTGGGAAATTGCAGTTCAATGAGTACATCGAATTATGACGTCTGTGGTCTAATTTGTTCTGTGATGTACGAGAGTAGAGGGACCAACACCCAGCGGGTTAGTGACGTTATTGCGCTCCCCACGTCACCATTACAACAAATAGAATAGCTACGTTTATCGAAGGAACGATCAACCCCTCCAGTTGTTTAAAATGAGTGAACATACTTAAAATTAAAAAGTTTATCTCATTCCTTACCCCCTAGTAAGAGCTGTAGAATTAAAAAGCTATGGAAATAACATATCCCATAGCCTTATTGTCAATATATCAACTAAAAAAAGATCCAAAAACGCATTAGGTTTGTTCGTAGAGCAGTCAGAAACTATCATAAACCATCAGAGACATGCGCATTGAAAAAAGCGTTCGTAGAAACAATAAATTAGCAGTTGGTGATTTGAAAATCTTTTGTTCGAAGAAAGAAATTTGCAGTTTCGGATCGGTTGCCAACAATCAGAATAATTTGCTGACTGGGATCTAATTTTTAGTTTAAGCATGCTGTAGAAAGTCACCTATTTTTACTATTTCTCTGTTATTGTGAAAAGAGCACGGATATGGTTAACCAGTCAGTTCCTTCTAAGATAAAACGTAAGTAAAATCATTCGTATGTTGTAATACCGGTCATTTAAAAAAAATCTCTGGCTTCTTATTAGGATGGCCAAAGAATGACACACACATTACAAAATTATTTACTTACCTATTCTTCATTTTTTTCAGACGTATGACAAAGGTTGCGTTCAGAAAACATAACCTGACATAACTTATAACTCAACTGTTGAGTGAGCGCTCACTGAGCAGCGAATTGTTGACGTATGTCTTCTGAACGATCATTATTTGAAAAGTATAGAAGATCATGGATAATCTTCATTATATAGTGCTATTCAAAAGTCCCATTTCCCCCTCGTATCTTTTGAACGGCTACACTTAAATCAATAAAATTTGGAGGGTGGAAATAAAGTGTTGTAAGCTTCTCTACGAATGGTAACAGGTGACGTAATAGTAATAGATGACGTCACTGTGCCAATAATTTTAAATAGGACCTTATGGCAAGTGATACCTCGTTTGAAAGGCATTGACATTGGCTACATAGCCATATTAATTTTGTTTGAGTTTAAACTAATTTTGACGGATAAATTGAATAAATACCAAAATTATTATTTAACATTTAAATATTGAAGATTTTTCAGTCCGCCTCTGGTTAGTTGTCAAAAAAATTGACGTTTTTAATTTAATAGTATTTGTTGCTTTGCAAAGTTTTTCTGCATAGATCAAATATTTAATTTTATTATTGTTTAACGAGACGTTTAAGAATTTACATAGGCAATATGGTACGTAGTCAAGCCGACAAAGTAGCAGCTATCTTAATAATTGGTGAATCTAGAAATAATCTCCATGAAGCGGAACGTTTATTTAATGAGAGATACCTAGATCGCCCTATCTCGAGAGCTTATTTGAGGGAGCTTCTTCACAAGTTTGAAGCAACAGGTAGTGTTCAAGATGCCAAACGATCTGGTCGACCAACATTTAGTGATGATAGAAAAATTGATATAGTTGCTGAAATGGTAGTGAACCCTACTTCCTCTTCAACTAAAGTTGCATCTATTTGTGAAGTAAGTAAAAGTACAGTACAGAGATTGTTGGCTAGAAATAAATTTCATCCATACAAGTTAAAAATGGTGCACCACCTTCCGGATGACGACCCCGACAGAAGACTCGAATTCTGTGAATGTATGACAAATAAAATTAGTCAAAACCCACATTACACAAAAACAATTTGTTTTAATGACGAAAGTACTTTTTGCCTCAAAGAAAATGTGAATACACAAAATGTATTGGGAATCTATTGGTGTGACACAAATCCTCACACCTTTCGTGAACAGCATACCCAATTTCCAGAAAAAGTTAATGTTTGGGCAGGTATTTTGGGAAACCACATAGTTGGTCCTGTCTGCCTTAATTCTAATTTAAGCGATGAAGTGTTTCTGGAGATGTTACAAAATGCAATTGAGCCGTTAACTCTTGAAATTCTGGAAGATAATGCAGATGAATTCGGCCCTCTGGAAATAACATTCCAACAAGATGGTGCTCCTGCACATTATTATGGTGCAGTAAGACGTTACCTGTATGAAGAATATCGAGGTAGATGGATCGGCCGGCGAGGCCCTATAGAATGGCCACCTCGGTCACCAGATCTGACACCATTAGATTTTTTTCTAAGGGGGTACTTGAAATCCAAGGTTTATACTACGGCACCAGATAGCATTGGCGTTTCGAAAGAAAGAATTATTGAAGAATGCACATTCGAACGAGTACGACAAGAGTTTACTAATAGAATGTATTACTGTCAGGAAGTAGACGGAGCACATTTTGAACACTTTCCATAAGAATCCATGGTTGATATTTGATTAATTAAATTTTAAAAAATAATTTCAATAATTTTGGTATTTATTCAATTTATCTGTCAAAATTAGTTTGAACCTAAACAAAATTAATATGGCTATGTAGCCAATGTCAATGCCTATCAAACGATATATCACTTGCCATAAGGTCCTATTTAAAATTATTGGCCAGAGTGGCACTGTGACGTCATCTATTACTATTACTTCACCTGTTACCATTCGAAGAGAAGTTTACAACACTTTATTTCCACCCTCCAAATTTTATTAATGTAAGTGTAGCCGTTCAAAAGATACGAGATGGGAAGGGGACTTTTGAATAGCACTGTAGGTATGTATATGTAGAATAAGTATATTCAATTAAGTTTATTAAAAAAAATTATTTTTAAATCATTCGTGAACGTTTTTCTTATTTGTTAAGCTGTATGTAACATCATTATACGTATAAATCAGTTCATATTCATAATACTCACTCATGTTGTGATAATCATTTATTTCACTAATACCATAGATCATATATAACCTTTACTTAGTTGTTTACTAATAATGAGGCCATAGATAATCTTTATAAAAACATCACAAGCTGCAACGTGTTGTGCTCACTGAGCGCAACTGAAAACTGCTCAGGAAAATGGCGTCCGCTCACCAAACATGTTGAGCTTCGCGCACTGATCAAAGTGCGTTCATAGAACATTTACCCAACGGTTGTGCAACAGTTGTGTTTTCTGAACGCAACCAATAATTCAAGTTCTTCTTCAAGTGATGAAGAACTTTTAGTTCATTTTTATCAAAGACATCACAGACATTACTCGAAAAATTTTCCACCCGCTCGTACAACAAAAATTGCTAATTGATTCACAACGAATCACAAACGGAGTTTAAGAAATTTCCAATCGGTTGGAAATTTTTCCTACGAACAAACCTATTATACAGCCTCCAAAATTACAGATTATTCCTCCTTAACCAGCAGGTAGGTCTGCTCTCCAGTAGGATTAGTCCATCCCGAACAAAATTCATGGCCACGGGCCCGGGCCAACTTCTAAGAGTTATTAGCAGGAGGGGGTCTGGTAAGGATCGCGACCCGTTTAATTTTGCAGCTATTTTTTTATCAGTAAGCTCTATTGCTATAAAACATTTTAAGAAGATTGAATTGGATGATGCAAGTTTGATGGAGAATTATTTATTATTAAAATTTAAGTGCCTCGACAACTATGGCCATTGGCACTATACAAAATATAAAACATACATACATATATACACAACCTTAAAACATAAAATATTGTAAAATATCATGCTAGTTCATATCTTGTGGTAGAGGTTAGTTGCTTCGAGGAACTTCAATATCTTCGGAATTTCAGCGGTGCCGTTTAAATGGTCTTTCAGGTCCATTTTTAGGTCTGGGCGCTTATACAGAGTTCGGCATAAGTCCGGGACCGCACAAATATCGGAAAAAATATAAGTTTTGTGAAAAATCTTTTTATACCTCGAATTTAACTCCAGCTTGAGCTATAATTCGAAAATATTTTAAAATATACAGGGTGTTCCAATAAAGTGTGGCGTATCAAGTTATATTTTCTCTCATGGAACACCCTATATTTTATTGCATTCGTTGAATGTATCCCACGATTGAGTACTAAATATCTCTTTACGGGGTGTTCAGAATTTTCAGATTCATTATTAGATCATTCAATGTGCAGTATCAGGCTTATTTTGAACGGAAAACCCTGTATTTTGATGATTAATCATATTCAAAAAAATGTCCTTTTTCGAATGGTATAAGTCCTATATCTAGATCTTATACTCTCCGTGCAATTTACAATTCCCTTAAATTTTAAGCTGAATCGACTTTAAAACATCTGCAATTCTCTCTAAATTTCAAACTAATGATCTTGGCATAGTTGTTGTGAGAAACTAAACAGATCACGTTTCAAGTCTCCAGAAAATATAGGGTTTTGCTAGCCTAGTTGTTAAAAAGATATAGCCACTCTCACTATCCACTTATAGACTTTTTATAAAATGACAAAAGACAAAAAAGTTCCACACAATACGAGTGTTATGTTGAAGATTGGTCTTACTATTATTATTAAGATCACAAAAATACAACATAAAAACGGAACTAACAACAAACAACAGAAAGTTATAAACTTCTTGTTTTTTGTTATTTAATAAAACTCCCAAGTGGATAGTTATTTTTCTGTGAGAGTGGCTATATCTTTTTAACCACTCGGTATAGGATAGCAAGACCCTATATTTTCTGAAGGCTTTAGCCGTGATTTATTTAGTTCCTTAGAACTATGCCAAGACCATTAGTTTGAAATTCGAAGAGAATTACAGATTTAGCATAAAATTTAAGAAAATTGTAAATTGCACGAAGAGTATAATACCTGGGTATAAGGCCCCGGTTGTACATTTGAAGCTTAATTGAGCTCAACTGAGCTGGGCTTAAAATATAAGCTTAGCTCAACCCTGAGCCTGTTGTACAAACATGGTTCAGTAGCAGCTCTACTAAACCTATATTTGCAAGTGTTGGTAGAACTTCTTTCGAACTGACGCATGCGTATGAAGTAAATTGGTCACAATATGTTTGTCAAATAACCTAACTAATGTCATATTTGTTACCTATTAGTTTTACAAGAAATTTCCTCTGATATACAATCTGTCACAAAGCAAACGGTTTCTTTAGAAGGACGAAATCTTTGAATAAACTCATGATCTCTTTAACATTCAAAGTGATTCATACTCTATACACCCGAGGTCTTCTTGGGTGTTGTACGATTCCAAAAAATCCCCATCATCGGTTAAAATATCCATAATTAACTTTGACAAACTTTTAATTTGATATTAAATTAAGTACAGGTTATGTTTGCATACAATTCATTCACATTTAAGCCACGGAACATGATAACAATTCATGTTCCGTGCTTAAGCTTACATTAAACCTGCCCTCTTGGAGGCTCTACTAAGCTTAAGGTTTAAATGAAGCTCAACCGTAAGCCAACCTTGTACAACAGCATTCTGACGCTGAACCTGAGTTCATACTTGAGCATTCACTAAGCTACAATTGTACAACCGGCCCTAAGACACTCTTATACCATTCGAAAGAGGACCTTTTTCTTGATATGATGAATTATTAAAATACAGGGTGTTCCATGCAAAATGAGCCTGATACTGCACATTGAATGATCTGATAATGAAACTGAAAATTCTGAGCACCATGTGAAGAGATATTCAGTAATCAATCTTGGAATACGTTCAACGAATTTCCAACTATTTAGATCTAAGAGAAAGTTTGCTAGAAATGAGCTATTAAGTCAGCATAACTCAGAGCCCTCTGTATTTAGGTGGGTATAGGGAATCATTATGAAGAAGTATCATATTTTTTAGGAGCAATCAGAAAATGCAATAAAATATAGGGTGTTCCATGAGAAAAAATATAAATTTGATACGCCTCACTTCATTGAAACACCCTGTATATTTCAAAATATTTTTAAATTATAGTTCAAGCTGGAGTAAAATTTGTGGTATAAGAAGATTTTCCAAAAAATTCATATCTTCCTCGATATAGCTATGTCCGGTCCCGGACTTTTGCCGAACTCTATGTATTGGTGTATTCTTGGCAGTCGGTGAGAATATGCTTAACGCTTAAAGCACTATTGCAGTAACGGCAGATGGTGCCCGGTGCCTAGTGCCCAATCTGGTTTCCGACGTCACCGATCTACTTGTGACAACCTTGTCTTATTGCAAACCGACATCTCCTCAGCAATAAATAATCAACAGGATCTCGTAGCAACTATCTTTGATATCGAAGGTGCTTTTGATACAATCTCCAGGAATGCAATAATGATAAACTATGACAATATAATCCAGATGGCAACATTCTTTTTTTCATACAAAACCTTTTAACAGCATGGTAACCAACAGGTCACGGGACCAAGGGTTAATCAACGGTTAACCACTATTCAGTAGTTGAGCCTTTTTGCGTTGTAACACAATGTGTCGATCAAGGGTTACGCAATGGATTTCAGTTGACGTGAAAGCTGGATACTGTCACAGAAATCTAAAAGAGATCGGATGAGAAACGAGAATGTGAGAAAGGAACTGGAAGTAGAACCAATACTCGAATTATTAAATAAAAAAAACTTGGTTGGTTCGGACACTCAACAATAATGAGCAACAGACCAGTCGGGGATGTGTGGGAAGCCCAATAAATAATAGAAAGAAGAAATGTGAAATGAGAATAAGCAAAAAAGATGGCAAAAATGAAAAGAAATGGACTTATTTCATCTACTAACAAAATATTCAGATATAGATACCTACCCCTACACCTTCGGGTATAAAAAGGGTTTTTGATTATATGAGAGTAAAATAATTTGATTTCAAACTTTTTGAAATAAATAAAGCTATTTCAGTTCAGTTTATTAGTTTTAATCTCCTCTATATAATGGATAAGTTTCTAGAAGCTCTGGGAATCATTTCTAGTTCGAGCAACTCTCGAAAGTCTTCATCATCTGTAAATTCTTGTGAATTAGCTCTCGCTTCTTCCAATTCCCCATTTTGTCCAAAATAATTCGCACTAAATGTTCATCGGGAGAATTATAATATCTTTATATACATTATAATATCTTTATATACATTTATTTTTTTACTTATCAATGGAAATCAAAAATAACTGTGAAACGTCAATTGCAAACCTAAATTGTCAAATTGGAGCAGACAAACAGATAGGTAAAAAGTAAAATTGTATTGTTCCGTGTTTGATTATAGGTTAACTCTCTGAAATCTGATGGTAAACTTTTCGAAGGGTAACCAGTTGGTAAACGTCTAAATTCTCGTGTTAAAACAACCTTTTGAAGTTAACCAATAGTTAACTGTAACAATGGTTTAACCTACCGAGCTACAACATACCCTTAGAGTCTCTGCAAATGGTAAACTTTCCCAGCCTCACACCCAAAATGATGGTGTCCCTCAGGGATCAGTATAAGTCTCACCAATAAAAATTTTTAAATTGAAATGAGGGTCACCTTAAAAAAATTATGAGGGAGCGTTGTTAAAATGTTAAAATTAGATAATATATATATATAAGAAAGAAAATTGTAAGTTGCTGCTTGAGGATCTAATTCATCTGAGAAAAACAATAGATTGTAGTGTTTATGTAAATGAGGTAGAAAAAAAAAACAAGAAAGCAGTAAAACAGTAAAAGTTGGTTTTATATAGAGCTGGTAGAATTACCGCTTCAAATTTTAAATCTGTCTGCCACACTAAAATTGAAAAACTCGGCATTAGCTTGTTACAAAGAATATGCTATCCAAATAAAAATAAATTT
>CAJUYH010005345.1:0-23599 GCA_910591685.1 Galerucella tenella
CCAAGAAGTAAGGTTATGTTAAAAATAAGTATTAAATGCGAAACAGTTGAATTTTCATATATATATATATATATATATATATACGTACCTTCCTTATCATGCGAAGCCCGATACAAACTACAGATGTATCGAAGCCCTGCAGAGAACTGTGAGGAGGGTGTGTATATACTTTTATTGCAGTTGTTTTTAATTGTTAGTCTCCGGAAGCCGTTGAAGTTCTACAGTACTCACGAGTCCCCAGTGTATTATTTATATTTTCTTAGCGGTTGCTACGAAGCCCAACAGTGTTGCCGTCAAAATACAATATATTTCGATATATTTTTTATTTATTAACGTGAAAATAAAGAACATGAAGCGTTCGGAATTTTTGTGTAGACTTTCTAGAGATAATAAAATAGCTTACGTTTCTGAAAATATTGAAGTGATAAATATGCCTATAAATTCAGGTTTCAATTCAAGTTCGGAAGACTTCAATATATCTGATAAGTCTGGAGAAAAACATTCTTCAACCGAAGTTAATAGATGGGACTTAAATGATATAACTTCTAGGGAGACAGTAGATGGAAGTTTATTGGAGATCACTTCTCAACTAGAAAATGAAAAACAGAGTGATCCTATTAGCTCAGAGATGTTCAAGAGTCTCACTTTTCTCAATCCGTCTATGTCTGCGGTGTCTCAAAAAGAAAATTTTTACCATTCTTCAGTTGAAGAATATGGATTGGGCACACATAACTTAGCTCCTCTTGAACCAGTGGATCCAAATTCATTAATCAAGTATATTTTTCAACTGGAAAATAAAGAAAATGACTATTCTCCAAAAAAAACTGACTAATCTCAATCCTGTTGGCTCGGAAATATCTAAGGATCTTATGTCTCCAGATGGCTACATATCTCCTGAGTCAAACATATTCTACCAAACTTCAGTTGAAGAAAATCGATTTAGCTCAGATAACTTAACTCCTCTTGAACCAGTAGATACAAATTTATTAATGAAGTTCACTACTCCTCTGGAAAATGAAGAAAATCATGATTTCCCGAAAAAAAATACTATTGATCCAGTTAGCTCAAAAATATATAACCATCTAATATCAACACCAGTAGATCTAAGTTTGCCTGGATCATCAGCCTCAGTGTGTGAAAAAATTCCTTCCGATAATTTCCTCAGTCCAAATGGATTGAGCGAAGAAAATTTACCGGTTATTTCTGAAACGGAAAATTTAGAACCTACTAATGTAGTTTTATCCCGCTTGAGTAAAGCTAAATTGGATTTTACAAGCTCTGATTCAGAACAAGATGACTGCGAAACCTTTTCCCAGTACATTCCATCTGATACATCCAGTTTAAGTTCTTCGGATTCCGAGTCAAACGGGCCTGAATGTGAGACAAATTTTGAAGTTAATGAGGTAAGAACTAATTTTTTTAAGTATAACCAACACGTATACAGTGGGTACATAAAGTAACGTAACTTGCTAATATTTCGATTTCCGTTAGGTATACAAAAAAAAATGTTGAATAAAAGTTTTTTCAAATAATCTAGTCCATCTGCATAAGTCGATTAGATGAATACAGGGTGCACCGTTGCTCCAAAATAACTTATTAACATATTTTTTTAAATAGTACACCATATTTATATTTTCAGTTTCTCATAATCTATTAAATTACAAATACAACTGCCAAGATCGAAATTCTAGGATTCCCGCCAAAACTTGGAATCTTTGGTTGGAAACCTAAAATTTTAGCGGGAAACTTGAAATTCTTAACGGGAAACCTGAAATTTTGGCGGGAAACTTGTGATTAATTAATATTAATGGTAGAAAAACCTACTACTTTTTTGACATAAACAATGTTTTTGAAATCTTAGATTCAAACCAATGTAACTTTGGAATTATTAAAGGTAGAACTATGCGGTTTTATATGTAATTTAATAGATTATGGAAAACTGAAAATATATACCTGTTGTACTATTTGAAAAACTATGTTAATGAGTTATTTTAGAGCAACGGTGCACCCTGTATTCATCTAATCAACTTATGCAAATGGTCTGGATTATTTGAAAAAACTTTTATTCAACATTTTTGTTTGTGAACCTTACGGAAATCGAAATATTAGCAAGTTACTTTATGTACACACTGTATATAACTGTATATAACTATTTATCCTATCCTATCCTTACCTTCCTAATCTTTCTGAACTATTTAAATTATCTAATCTATCTAATACAAATATTCAATTATATATAATGGTAATTTAAATAATCTTTTCTTTGAAACTAACTCAAAGATAACCATCTCAAACACTGACTTATTTTAGTATTTGCAAGTACCTTAAATATCCCCTAATGTTTTAAATGATATTGAAAAGCAATCACAAATGTTTCTCATATGCTTACAGATACCCAAGAAAAATGAAGACCAACCGACAAATAGCGCCAACGTTGGCTGCACAGAACAACAGTTTGAATTATTTGCTCGTAGACCTGATACCAAGGAAATTCTCAGTAAAAACCAAACTTCATCATATTCAGTAAGTAATTGCTACATCAATAATTTATTCTATAACGAATACTTTTGGACCATATATTGAACTTTTTTTTTATTTACGGAAAATAACTTTGAAAAATAAAACAAATTTGTACGAGCGTGTGCTAAGCACATATTCACACAATTGTTTTATTTTTCATGAATTTAGTAACTAAAAAATTTCAATCACAAAATATAATTTCTCATTTTAGGTTGCTACTGAACAATATATAAAGAAACCCTCAGCAAGAGAAAGACCTACTATTTGCCCTTTATGTTATCAAGATGTTGTAACACATTTCACAAGGCATTTATTCAGGCATCATGCAAACAATAAAGAGGTACAGAGCATTCAAAATTTGAAACCAAAAAGTAAAGAGCGCCTGGCTATGGTGGCATCACTTAGAAAACAGGGATATTTTCATCTCTTTATAGAAAAAGACATAATGCACCCAGTCAGATCTTCTAAAAATGATAAAACAGTATGCACCTATTGCTTAGGACATTATGATAAAAAAATTCTTTTTAAGCATGTAAAACATTGCAAAAATAGGCCAATCGATGTCGCTAACCCAGGAAAAAAATGCACATCAAAGTCTCAAACATTTATAGCAACAATGTTGTCAAAAAATCATGAATATTTAAGATCCTCTCGCATAAAGAAAGAAGTATTTGACATAATGCGTGCAGACGATATAAGTGCAGCAGCAAAAAATGATCCTCTAATTTGCTTGTATGGTGAAACTCTATTAGCTAAACACAAAAGACAACAAATCGCGACAGTTATTTCCAATAAAATGAGAGAAATGGCGAGAATGCTTTTAGCAGTAAAATCAATGAATAGTGATGTTCGTGGAATGTTTGATGTGCTTAAACCAGAAATGTTTAGAACTTTGATATTAGCAGCAAAGCTTATAAGTGGGTATAGCGAGGACGACAAAAACTTTAAAGCACCTTCTCTAGCCTTACATATGGGTACAAATTTAAAAACTTTATGTGATGTTGCATACAAACTTGTACTTGAAAAAAGAAAACTTCCTAACCTTACATGGAATAACAAAGACGAAAAAAGGTCTGAAATAAAAGATTTGAAAAATCTTATAGAGGGACATTGGTGTAATGAACTATCCAGCATAGCATTGAAAAGCCTTAAGGAAAGGCAGTGGGAAAAACCTACAGAGTTACCCCTTTCAGAAGATATACTTAAATTGCAAACATATCTTCATGAACAATCTGAAAAAGCCTACAATTTTCTAAAAAATGGCATTGAAATTTCTCATAACTACAAAGTTTTAACCGAATGCGTGCTAGCTCAAACAGTTATATTCAATCGTAAAAGAGTCGGCGATGTTCAATATTTGCAAATTAAAACATACAAAAAAGAAGATTTTAACAGTAATCAAAATGCTTTTGCAGAATCATTAACATCAGTTGAGAAAATAATATCCAAACGGTTTAAGCGTGTTGTCACAGGTGGAAAAGGCTCTAAGCCGGTTCCGATCCTTTTCACAAGACATACACAAAAATACATAGATTGTATATTAAAAGCCAGAGAAACTTATTCCATTGTACCTAAGTCCAACCCTTATCTATTTGCTAACGCGGGATCTGAAAATAGATGGATGGCAGGAACAAATATCATCGGTCGTTTGGCTAAAAATTGTGGAGCTGCAAAGCCAACTTTATTGACATCGATGAAATTTAGAAAGCACATTGCTACGACTTTGCAGTTGATGAATATGGAACCAAACGAAATGGAGCAAATTGCTACGTTTATGGGGCACACTAAGAAAACCCATGCTGAGTTTTATAGGTAAATTATTTTATCGTGGAAATATATTTTATTGCATGATAAATTGGGCATACTTTTTTCACTTCATTCATTTGTCTGCCATTGAACGTTAAATCAACGTTTGAAATCATAAATAACAACTACAATAAAATTCTTGAAACCCCCTATTTATGTTCTCTCAATCACTGTTCATTTGTTTTAGGTTGCCCCAGAATATCTACCAAACTGCTAAGGTTGCTAAGGTCCTGCTTTTATTGGACAAAGGAAGAGGAAAGGAGTTCAAAGGGAAATGTTTGAATGATATTGAACTTGAACAAAGCATATACTATAGCAGCGAAAGCAGCGACGAATCTGAAATTGAAGATAATGAAAAAAAACCACTTGCAGAAAAGGTTTTAACGAAACAAATGAAAAAAAATGTATTTATGGAGTCTATGGAAATTGAGGAACAGAATAGCTCAGACGAACAAGAAGTGGCCTTGAAAGAGAAAGAGGATCAGATTGAAAAAAATGAGGAAATTTTGGAGAACACAGATATCTTCGAGGCAGCATCAAAGAAAAAAATTGCAAAAACAGGTGTCGTAGATGAAACAAACCAAGGAAGAATTTCTGATGGATGCTTGAAAAATATAGCAAAATCTATAAAGAAAAAGAAAATTTCAGAGACCAAAGAACATGCACAGAATCCAATGAAAAAAGCAATATCTAATAGGGTGCGTTGGAGTAATCAGGAAAAAAAGCTTGTTTTAAATTACTTCCGTACCCACGTGAAAAATAAAGTGACCCCAAAAAAATATGAATGCGACCAGTTCCTCAATATTCATGATCGACAATTGTTAAATAAAGATTGGGTCAAAGTTAAGACTTTAGTTTATAACTCTTTTAGGCTAGGTTAATTTTTCATCAATTCAAATGTACGTATTAAAAGTTGTCATAGCTTTCAGAATATTTTGTACCTTAAACTCATTAAAACTTATAGTTTATTACTCATGTACTTTTGTTTGATTTTTTTGTCTCATCTTAAACCTTTCCCTTAGGTAAAAATATTCTCAAAATAGTTCCACTTATCAAGTGGGCAGATAATTATTTTGAAATTCAACACAAACTGGCATAGGACTTAGATTTGAAAAATCATACCTAATTCATACTGCTTAACTTTTTCAAATTTCATCCCATTTTTTTAATAAAAATATTCACAATTAGTACGGTTGAAAAAATTTAGTTTAAATATTAAGTACCCCTAAACATTTATTAAAAAGCACCACGACGTTCTTTACCATGGTAATAACTTTTTTTTTAAATATCTCAATTTAGAAAATGGAATACATGGTTGCCAAATCTAGGGCCTCTTAATGTTAGCTGAACATCTGGGACTCGTAGTAACGGCAAAATATATAAAGCATATATACATACGGCTCACTTCGCCCTCTGCAGTGGAAGTTAAGGTACTAAGCCTGTATAAATTGCACTAAAATCATGATTTATGAGTCCCTACCTTTTTTTATAAAAACCGTCAGATGGATCCACAAGTCAAAATTGTGAGATTATACACGTAGTTTTTACGAAGCCCGATTTGGGCTTCGTAAAACCGGCTCGGGCGTCGGAATAACTGCGAAGTGTAACATTTAGGGCTTCCCAATGCACGTTTACACGTCTATATATATATATATATATATATATATATATATATAAATATATATATCTTTTTTCTACTTCCGTCACTAAAACCGCATCTAAGACACGAGTTTGACGTTCGGATAACGTCACTTCAAACACTCTTTATCTTTTGTTTCTTAAACGTACATCAAGTGTATCTTCTGTAATTTAAATTTAATATTCCATGATAATTTTGTAGGTCATTTGATTTTTTTCAATTACACGTCTGTCAGATTGTGAATATAATTAAAATAATTCAATATAATAACTATGCTTTTAAATAAAGGATTCAATGAAACTCAAAGTCAAACCACAATATATTCAATGTCCAGTTGGACTAAAAACTTTCAACTAGCTTCGGTAACAATTACCATTATAAGGCTGTAACTAATAGAAAAATTGTACACTATTGTTGAGATCTAAAGATTTCTTCTATGTAAAAGTACAATATAAAAAAGTGCAAGGTAAAATTTTACATAGTAGAAATCGTTGATAATGATAATTGTTACCGAAGATAGTTGCAAGTTTTTAGTCCTACTGGACATTAAATCTATTGTGGTTTGACTTTGAGTTTCATTGAACCCTTTATTTGTTTATTTGGATTCTAACCACATTTGAGGTATGGATGATCTCTTAGAGTTGATAACTATGCTTTTTTTCCTGCGGCCATAGAAAAAGTATAATAAGTAACTAATGTCAAAACATCTTCAGTCACCCGTTTTTGACACTTGGTAGGTACTTAATATACTATTATTCATCACACTTTACACTCGCCTATGCATACTAAGAATGCAATTGTCTATTGTTTTCAAGGTAGTTGATCCCATATAGAATAAAGCCTCCCTTAGTTGTTATAGGTACTGTCGCTTGGGGGGATGATACTCTTCAAGTATATCCCAAACATGTTTGATAGGATTCAAATCTGGTGCTTTGGAAGGTGGATTTAACTATTATTATTAATATCTCAAGTATACACACTTGCTGAGCCATTGCTGGTAATGTTCACCTATCCCGAGCGTGTGTAACGCAAATGTGATCAGTTACATTATATTTAGAAATTTTCAGACAGTGTGACGAGTATTGCAGCCTTCTGCAGATCGTATGATTGTATTTTTGTGAAAACCTAGTTTGGTGAGACTGACTTGTTGAGTTATGGGAATTCGTCCCGTAGATGAAATGATGACCGGCACCTCCGCTACTATCTCTGCATGCCACATCTGTCCTACCTCAATTGCAAGATCGGTGTATTTTGCCATTTTCTCGTTGTATTAGTCTATAATATTGTTGTATTGGGTAAAGCAACATCCACTAGAAAAACCGATTTAGCTTTTTTATCTACAACTACAATATCAGGCCGGTTATTCGTCACCCGTCTATCGGTGAAAATTCACCTATCGTAGTATAGTTTAAAATCAGCATTCTCTAGAACTAATTGCGAATGGTACTTGTAATAAGGCGCGTAGGTGTTAACTAATTCAAATTTGTTAGCCAACTTCTGATTGATGATGTTGCAAAAGTTGATTGTGCCTGCGTAGGTAATCAATGTTAGCTAAGGCTGACCATCCCGACGTCATATGCTGTATCGTCTCTGTTATTTGTTGACACCTTCTGCACTTGTCTGTCTTGAATTGACATAATAAATCCTTCTGTTTCCGGAAATATTGTTTCATCAGAGAGTCAGTTATTTGATAATTCATTGTCGATATAAGGTTGAATTTTCTGGGCCCACTGCGCCTGTTTGTCAGAGTCTGTAACGATTTCATGTTAGGCTTACAATATTTAAGGGGGAATAGTTTGTAGCAGTTTGTGCGATCAGCTCATGCAATTTAGATGTTTGAGCTTTGCCAATGAAGAATTCTTGGAGTTAAGATATTTGTTTGCTATGTGGATTAAATAAGTTTACTAGAGCTCTCCCTCCCTCTTTTCTTGGTAGTTTTGTCCTGATAACTGATGGTGTCGGGTGGTGACATTTGTGTTTGGTCATCATGGTACGCGCTGTTCTTTGAATATCCTCCAGTTCTGTTTTTGTCCATTTCAGAATTCCAAATGAGTATCAGGATCGGTATGGCGTAGATGTTAATTACTTTTACTAGATTCCCTGCAACAACTAGGATTTCAATAAAGTAGTTGAGTGAACTAGCCCCTTACTTTGATTTCAGCCTACTTTTGGTCTAGTAGCTTAGCTTGCTGAAATCCTAGATATTTGTAGGTTTTACCATTTTGCATGGCAGCTATAATATTCCCATAGAGTAGTAACACATCTCCGTTAACGATTTTACCCTTCTCGATATCTAACGTTTTGCACTTGTCTAATCCAAATACCAGTAAGAAAATATTTTGTTAGAAAAAAAATTCTGTTTATTTCTAGTTTTAAACATAATTTTTTTCAACTTATATATGGATGTTCTCGTAATCGAATATCAGGATTTAAAGCAAAAATCGGTAACAAATAAGAACAAAACATGTTAAATACATATAACTCTAAATAATACAATCAAGTCACCAGGGTGTCTGCGTTCACAAAAATCTCTACTGAAGCATGACGTTGCTCATAAATAGGTATATTTTGTCGTAAGGAAGTTTTGTAGATAACCATTGCACTTTTTTAAGCCTATATGATTAGGTTAAGACATAAGGTGGATTCATGCCAGAAGAAATTAAAACTAAGATTAATTTAAAACTAAAACTAAGAAGATAAAACCATGTTATTTTTTAATTTAAATCTTAATTTCTTAGTTTCTTGCATGAACATCTACATAACACGTACATGCTCATGCAAGAAACTATGAAGTTGAGATATAAATTGAAAAATAACATGGTTTTATCTTCTTAGTTTTAGTTTTAAATTAATCTTAGTTTTAATTTCTGCCTGCATGAATCCACCTATAGAGGTCCGTAGCAGTGTTATGTTATCTATGGTCCGTAGTATTCCATGAGAGAACGAACGTAGGTCGTGTAGTATACCTAACATTGATTAAAAAATGTATAACTTAATAAATGTTGACGGTGACACTTGCACACTGAGAGAATATGCTAAGACCAGGTCCAGTATTTGTTTATAATAACACCGAGGTCACATTGCGTTGACAAGGTCATTAACACATGATTACTCTTGTAGTACGACATATTGTTTTTACCTATACAGTGTGGAACAGCCAAATGGAATAAATTCGATAACGAATAAATGGGGATGTGTTGAGAAAAGCGCTTAGGCACTATTTTAATGAAGTAATTTTTTGGTGAATATTTTATTTAATAACAATTAAACCGTGAATTACTTAGAAACTGTTAATTGAAAATGACTTGATTCTAATGGATTTTTTCATTGTGCAAACATACAACTATTTCACTCCTACAAATACTATTAACGTTCGAGTATCCTTTTCACCCTTTAGGCAATCTCGATATTGAGTAATATCTCATCAGGATTAATTCATAAGCGTTAGCCATTATGTGAATTGAAAGTTGACCCTTCTAAATATGATTAAATTCCACTTAAAAAGGCTTAAAACCACTTGGGAAAATTCAAAATGATAATATTCATTGGGAGCTTACCAATCGGTTTGGAAATTAATACAACTGTAAACGTATGGGTAAATTAAATTGACGTTTATACAGCAAAATAATGAAATACAATTGAATAAAACTTCAACAAAATAGAAAGGTTCTTAATGTAAACCGTTTTCTTATCCTCACGTCTACAAAACAATGAAAATCATAAGCCTTGTTTAAAAAAAAGAAATGTTTCCAAAATAAAATCAGATACAACGAGGAATACAATGAATATTTGAGAAGATTTAAAAAATGAATAACGTCCAAAAGATTATTTCACGAGTTTATTTTCAGCTTTAGCTACAAAAATACATACATGGATTTCTGTTTCAAATAATAGTTGAACTATTCGACAGTCACAGAAAGAGACATTTATGATACCACACTTAGTAAAAGTCCAGCGAGTATTGGATTGCATATAGGCTATTTCAAAAAAATACATAGAGTATTGTAATGCAATAATCTCTTAACTAACAGGTGTGTATCGGATATTACCGAGCTGTACTCAAAATTGACAAAATATTTTACAATAATTCAATAGTTACGTTAGGTAGGTACTATTGAAAAATAAATAATTGCAAGTGCCACAATTTTTAAGTTAAATAAAATAAAACTTGAGGTGGATCACATTATGTACTATGAAATATTATAGCCATGGAACGATTGCGCACGGCTGGTGTAAACCCCGAAGTAGGAATGGGCCAATTGAGGTTGAGCCTATGGCAGGAAGCGCTCACTGCGCTACCTCTGCTGCAGGCAGCCAACGATGCAATTGAACCCAGGTTTTTGTTTAACAAACCCTACAAAATTCAAATAAAACAGAACACAGAGCCAGATGCTGCAAATGCAATACGCATATATACAGATGGTTCAAAAATGAAAGAAGGCTCAGGCTGTGGAGTTTACTCGAGAGCACTAAGCCTCAAGATGGGAATGGGAAACAATACCAGCGTGGTTCAAACAGAACTGGCTGGTATCTCAATTGCCACAAAAGAACTAACCAGAAGAGAAATTTCTGGCAAAAACATAATAATCTGCACTGATAGTAGACAACCCCTATTAGCCTTGAACAGACAACGTGTTATATCGAGGCTAGTACTAGAGTGCCACCAAGATTTAGCTGACGTCTCGGCAGATAACAACATTATTCTGAGGTGGGTTATAGGGCACGACAGGAGTAAAGGAAATCGCTTTGCTGATTCTTTAGCCAGGGAAGCCGCTGGACTAAAAATTCTAGGACCCAGTGACACCTACGGCCTAACGACTTCGACAATTGCGGAACTAGCCAAACGTTACACCCATGCTCAATCCCTTAAGAGATGGGATGGAATCAAAGGATGCAGTTTTGCCAGGATCACCCTGGGCGACCCTGGGAAGCTGGCGCCGAAGAAATATTTGGCGATGACCAGGAAAAACCTACGTTTAACAGTAGGATTTCTGACTGGTCACTGTCAACTAAGTAAACACCTCCATACTATGGGGCTAGTGGACACACCTCTATGCAGGATGTGTGAACAGGAAGATGAAACTGTCAGGCATGTCTTATGCGTGTGTCCAGAGTTATCGTCAATAAGAGAGTGTGTGTTCGGTGAGTCTTGGCCTACACCTGCCGATATGAAGGAGATGTCTCCCAGTAACCTGTCCACCTTCCTGAGAAGGACAGGATGGACAATGACCTAGGAGGACAACTCCTCGGGAGGATGTACAATGGGTCACATGTGGCCTAAGTACTGTGAGCCTACACACTCACCCTCCCTACTCTACAGATACAGGGATTACAGCTTCCTTACCCATTGTAAGCAAACTATCACTATCGATTTGTTATGAATAAACGCAGAATGATTATCTATTGTTCTCCAGTTAGCAGGTAGAAAAACAAAAACGTGGTTAGGTATTTTGAGAAATATTAATGTACAGTTTCATCATTATGACCTATAGGTACTTTCACTTTTCAATTATAGTTTTAGATCTGTAGTAACCGTGAAAAGGAGTTGCACTAAACTCCTGAAATCTGTACCATTTAACCTAAACGAAGCAAGCTTATTTAAGTTCTAAAAGGCAAATAAATCCGAAGAATACAAAATGCAAAATGAAAGTATCTCATACAAGAAGAAGAGAGATTCGAACAAAAAATGGGAAAAACTACAAGTCAAATCAAAAACTATTTTACAAAAATTTAAGAAAAGCGAGAAGTAATTCCAAAAAGTTAATCAGATTACAAATAACAAAAGAGGAGTGCAAAAAAAGATATAATGGATAGATGGAGAATGTAATTAGCAAATCTGGTGGCCACAAACGAAACAACTGCAGAAAGCGTGGAGATAGACCAAGCTGAAATAGAAAGAAATGAAGATGTGATAACTGGGAAAAAAATCAGAGAAGTAGCTGCAACGCTTAAAGGTCACAGCGGAGATGTTAAAGAATATGGGAATAACCCTACTCAGCGTGCCCTCAAAGGTATATGAAAAAATCCTACAACAACGACTTACAAAATTAATAGAAGAGACACTAGAAGAAATGCAAAGTGGGCTCAGGAATGGACGGAACATTAACGATCACATTTTTACAATAAAACAAGCCATCGGAAAACTCAAGGAATCAAATTCTGAGTTGTATTAGATCTTCAGAGATCTCGAGAAAGCTTTTGATAGTGTGTCAAGGAAAACAGTACCCACTAGAAATGAATTGGTCTTTCAGTTAAGTTGTGAAAGTGCTTTCGAACCAAACACGCGGATTCCAAAATTAACAGAGCGGAAAAGTTGAAATGTTCTTTCATTTAATTATGTGAATGAATTATTTGTAAATATTCTCATGATCTCAGATCTACGGTTGTATTCGATAATTGTCTTACTAAGTTCAACACAAACAATCCTATTTTTCTCACTAGTCCAGTTACTCTTTTAACTTCTTTTTATGTTTACTTCAGCTAAGATTTCATTCATTTAAAAAGACAATCCCTATCGTGATTAATTGAACAAGAAATTATGTGAAATGTATCGCTGAAAACAAGAAAGATAAAGGAGTACGTCCAAAATAAATGAATTGCTTAGTTAATAGGCAAATACGTTTGTATCGATTTCATTAAGTATAATCAATCTTCCAAAGGAATCCACAAAGCGGCGCCAGATTACACCAGAATCCTTTATCTTATTAGAACACTGAACCAATTACAGTGCTCAATAAATTACACCTTGTTAAATGAAAACTGAAACATTAACTCTATATACGATTTTCATTACAACAAACAAAATCGAAGCGTAGTGAGATGTTTATATGATTTTGTTACATGTATTTGTGAAATTTGTTTGAATAGACCGTTTTAACTGTGGTTGCGGCTAACGTTGTTCACCTATTGGGAAAAGTAGAATTCGATAGATGGCGCTCTAAAATGTCAATGTCATCTTAGCAACGAGTAAAACAAATCAGCTGCCGTATAAGCCCTTTGATAATTAAGTGGTTTTATTTTGCTGTTTTAGTTATTTTCAGTGTGTGTTTTGTAAAACTTTTGCTTTTTCTTTGATTGTGCTTTAGTATTTTGTGTTGTTAAACTAAATTTTGACTCCTAATATTTTTATTTTCGGAGTAATAGGTATGGTTGATATTTGTGAAAAGTACAACAAACATTCAATTAACTATTTAGTTTTAGGTCTGATTTCGTGTTTTTATTTTATTTTTGATATAATTATATCTACAAAAGTTGCAGGGAAGATACGTTTGTATTGAGTTTTTATAATATTTTAAATCTTCAACACCGACTTATTTTCTCTTTGATTTGCAATGAAAACAAAAAATAGAATAACATAACCTCTTCCATAATATCTCTGATTATATAAGAATATTACCTCAGAATTGATGACAGTTGAGTTAAATAGAAAAACACAGTTTTAAACTTGTCACTGACACAAAATTGATTAAATGAAGTACGAATTTACGGTAATTACGTTGACTTGCATATAATACAAAAGCAATGCAAAACGAATTATTTTACTCGTTGCGACAGTTACAATTTTTTCCACCAGAGGACTCATTGAATTCTACTCCGCCCAATAGGTTTATACAATCGGTTCCGGTAAACTTACGGAGGCACTAGTTTTCGATCGATTTTGTGGAAAATCGATAGTACTCACCTATTCTGGAGATTATCCATCGATCACTTCCCGCCCTCACTATCCACCTTCTAAAATAATGTGATCGTTAATCTATTTTAGATGAATATTTTTTATATTCAAAAATATAACACTTTGATAAATATTATAATAGGTACCTATTTCTGGAGATGTACAATCCTTCAATTCTTCATCGGAGAAAATTTTTCTTGATTTAATATTCGCGAACTTAATATCCATCCGACTTTTTCTTACACTTATATATATTGGTGACAGTAGTTGTCAAATGTAATATTTTAGGTGTGTTCAGAAACGAAACAAAGATTTATTAATTTTGATCGGGATATGATGGTTGTAGATAAAATAGTATACAAACCTCGGTAGGAAGTTTCATTCCTGTCTCGAGATAACAGCTAACCTCGACGCTTCGCGTCTCTGTTAACTAACTAATCTCACGACAGTAATGAAACTCTCCCCACCTCGGTGTGTAATATACTATTATTCGTTAGGGAGGAAAAGTAAAAGTGACGTCATGGTACGCCATCAATGAAATAACTTATACGGCATTGAAGACCTATACTATTTAATATTATATAAGTATAAATTTTACCGTTCATTTATAGAACACTCTGTATTTTGCAAAATAGTAGAAATTAGCAAATTGGTATTTAAATCTAATGATTGTTTGTTTGAATTCAATTCAGAGATACATCCGGTTTTCAAATTTAGGACAGAAATATTATATAGCATGTTATGGTCCATTGGCAGATTAACAGTTTCAAAGTGAGTTAGGTACTTTATAATACATCAACAAAATATAAAATAATATTTGAAAAATGAGTGATTCAACCGAATTTGAGAGAGGCGGAAAAATCATATGTATAACATGAGAGTAAAATGCCTTTTCCTCCCTTGAATGATTAAACTTCATCCTCGGGAGGAAAAGTAACATTTTGCTCCCTTGTTATAAAAATAGCTATAATTACATCAGGTATAGTGCTGCTCTGCACGGTTAATCCGAAAAGTATTATGGCTTTATTGCATCTCAAGCCTGAGTCAAGTCAAGTCGAGTCAGTTTCTTAGATCGCGAAAAGAACAATACCAACAATTTTATTTGCCCTCGCTTCGCTATGCTCGCTCGTGAATCTAATATCCTTGGGCTGCTAAAGCTCATTTTCTGCCCTTGAGACACAATATACTATTATACAACTTTTAAAAAATCCTACACTGTATGGTCAAGTTATAGTCGGAGAGCTGGTAACGCACGTTTCGTGAACTGTTTGATGCACCTTGAATTTTTTTTATATAAAGTATATTGTGTGGAAAAGTGGATATACCTGTGATATACCTTGGGACACCAGATAGTGCGCATCCTAAAAAGGTGTAAAAAAATATTAACCAAAAAAAGTGATTGATTCAGCAGCCAACAACCACTAATTGAAAGCTTAGGTAATTTAAAAAATACAACTATTTTGGAGGGGTTTATATTTAACAAATCCACCTCAAAGTTGATTTTTTTAATACAATTTGAAGTGTTTGATTCACGCTGAAATTTTAAAAGCGTCTTGATTAAATACAAAAACAAATAATTACAAAAAGCCAGACACTTTTTCCGGAGTTTAATTGCCGGCAAATATGAAAATATAGTATATTAAAGTATAAGTGGATGTTAAGGTCTTTAAAACACGCGTGATTCCGTGAGTGAGTAAAATGCTTTACAACAAGAGTTACGTACTATACTTTACATACGACCTACTTGTACTTGTATTTATATAAGAAGCATAAGAAATAACAGTTACATAATTAGAGGTGCTTGGTAAACTCCATCTCTATTACTCTATTACCAATGAAAGAAGCACATTAAAGAACTAACGTTATTAATATATTGTTGATAATCGAAAGTCCATTTTCCAATTATAATCAATACACAAACTCAGCCCTTTGGGTTTTTCATAGTTAAACGTGGCCATATCGAATGTTTTCAAATAGTAAATTTTGAATAAAATGGCGACGTCTATTGACAGTTGCTAAGATGTTGCTAGGGAAGCCGTGCGATCATTACATTGATACCGACTGTGTGTTATTGACTGATTACAGGGGGGTCGTAGGTGAAACAATTTATTTAAAGGTGCAATTAACAAAGGAACAATTAGAAAAGCTAAATGAAGATCCAGACGTATTATTTTCTATAATTGATGCGAAGATGTATTTCCACTACGCATGCTGTTGATAATTTGATTATGATGTTCTTCGTCAATATTTAAGTAGGGTTTTATTGAGTTGGCGTTGTTGTGAACCGTAATTTTTATAAGCTGTTGTTCTTGTACACCACTTTCGGCCAATCGACTAACCGCGGTCGATCTATTGGAATGATTAGTCATTTTTTTTCCTTTGTATTCAAGCCATTCGCTTCGGCAGACGATCTTGTCCAATTTTGAATCGTATTTCTTCCTATGGGCATATTATCATACCAGTGATCATTTTCGGATTTCCATTGACGATTTGGTCTAAGGAATAATCTGTTGGTTTTAATATTTGGGCACCTTTTCGACATCAACTTTTTGAATAATCGGACAAGACAAACGTTGCTGTCGTTGTTTTCTATTAAAAACTTGCTTCCAGTATACATTCTTGAACCACCCTGGCAAGTCTTGCTGAAAACGGGATTATGTTCAACCCGATTTGTTACAGAACCATCGTTGTTTGATTCGATACAAAAAAATTCAGTTAAGCAAGCAGCAGCTTTCCCACCTCGCCAAGCTAACTCTACCGCGGCTATGTAATGGAATTTCCGTTGCAGCCATTCAGGAGTATTTCCATTACATACATTTACCATTTTCGTTATTTCTACAGAACTTAATGCTGCCGAACTTTGTTTCCGTTTACAAGGATCTGATTGCAGTTTTCGTCGTATAGAATCGTGGGCAGCTTGCGCTGCCCACGCTGCCCACACTTTTGAATGGGTCAATAATTACTTTATATTTCTTTATAATATTTTTCTTAACAGCTTACTTGTTATATTCCACATTGTTTTGACCGTACTTTCTTTGAGCTCTGTACCATCTTTTTTCCTCATGTTCACAGCCCAATCCTTTAAAATCAATGCCATTCTTCCGCCGTCCGATTTCCATCTAATTGATACTTTCTATCGTTGCCAAAGTCCATAAATGCTTTCCATACAAATTTCTTACTGTAAACGGTGTTTTTTGGTATGTTCGATTCTATAATTTTATCAATATTCTCCTCAGTACTACAACCAAATCGTGACATTTCGAAATATTAAATATTTGAAACTTCAAAATCGAAATAAATCAATATGTTTCCATAGCAACGTGAAAATAGCCCATGGTCTGTAATCAGTGTACTGTTGACATGATTGGGTGAAATTGTTCATATGATAAAAAATGAGGATATTTGATTGGTTCTTGGAACTGTCAAAAATTTCAAAGAAACAGATCAGACACAGTTTCTGGTGGAAACACTATTTTCAAAACAGTTTAAGAACTAAAAAAAACAATTCCATAACCAATTTACATTTTCCATAAAAAACCAATTTCAAATTTGTAAGTTGAAAAAATGTTACTTATTTCTTATGTTTCCTATATTCAGATCTTTCGGTACTCGCTAACCAGCTACGGCGCGTTTGTACGGTAATTTTATTGTTCTGCAAAACGGGATGGAACAGAGAACTGTTATTAAAATAGAGTTCTGAACCAGTAATGCCAGGTGGTTGGAACCAATTTTTTAACTGCGCATGTGTATTAGTAATGTTACTGTGAATTACTGGTGGTTGGAAAGAACCTATTGTTTTCACCAAGCGCTGTACTGAGCAAGCTCCAACCTACTTGTATTCACAATTGTTATTATCGGCCGTCTAGTGAATTTACTTGAAAAGCAATAAATTCCTCTTAGACTCCGGTAAAAGAAATTTACATATTCTGTTCTCCTAACATTTCTATTAAACTTCCTTGTTATTGTTTTCGATACGCTATGCGCAAAATATAATGAAATTATACAGCTCAAGTAGTTTACTGGGTCGAATTACATACAAATTGTGTCAACAAAAATATGTACAATATCAATAATGTCACATCTGTTACACATTTCATGAGCTTAAACATTGACACAATGAAAACCACATGATGAGAAGCTAAAAAAACAGGGTCGGATTTGCATGCTCATATTTTCAATAACGTAGTGGAGACAATATGAAAATATGCACACCAACTACTGAATATGGAACATGTGTACCTACTTCTCAGCAAAAGCGTATCTGCTGGTGGAGGTCGAAAAATTTAAGTGTAAAGGCGAAATCCCACGGCGCGTGTTTTGGCGAACCTTCGCGATCCAATGCGCGTCTTTTTCCAACCTCGGATCACATACTTCAAATCGTTCCAACGACCACGGAACCACGGATATGTCTCGACAACTTTCAGTAGTGTGCGGCACATGCATTTAGTAGGCTATATGGAACCCTAGGGACCCAAATCACAAAAACCGAAGCCTGGTTCACGATGCCTGGAAACTAATTGAAATCAAAATGTCTGTGAAGTGTTAATTCCCACCTAAGCAAAACTCAGTATTTAGAAAATTAATATGCCTATGGAGGCAACTGAATATTTACTCACGTACCTATTGCGGATTTCATACAAAGATACTCCTTCTTTTTTGTGGCTTTCGTTTAATGTTTATAGAACTACCTAAGATAATGTACGTAGCCGCAACAATAGCTGCAACTTTTCTTCAATGAATATTGTTTATCTTTTTTGAACTGAACACACTTAAGTGTGCGACACAACTGATAAAATGAAATAACTAATAATAACAAGATATTCCAAGCCAGCACGAGCTTACAGTGCGAGCTCACAAGTCGTCCCAATCCCATAGAGATAGAGTTTGTTCAGCCATCCTTTGCCGTTACGTCATAATCGGTGACGTATTCTGCTGTTTAACGTATGTCTCATATTAGTTGAATGTTATTTCACACTTAACCTCAAAATTAGAATCAATGACATATGTCAAGAATTGTTTTCAAAATATGTCATCTGAACTGTCAAAAGTAACAGATGAAATTTATGTCGACCTTGGATAAGAAATACGTTAACGACGTCATAATTCCGTCTCATCCATTTCATGAATGAGAGAGCAAGCTAGACAAATAATGTATGACGTAACGGCAAAGGATGGTTGAACAAACAATACTACAACAAACCATAGGGCGCTCTGTAAGTGGAAATGTCCGTCTGAACTCCAGTAAGAGAGAAAGAGACAGACGATCAAAGGTTTTTGTGTCTTTGTTTGTGTATATATAGCATACACGCTATTAGAGAAAGGCAGCATAAACCTCCTACTTTCCATCTCTATCTTATATGCTGACGGTTTCGAAGCTGGCTTGTTGCCTCTATTTGTAGTATCTCTATGCCCAATCCTCGGTCAACAAGCCGATCCCAGGGGGTCTATTCACTAACTTGTGTGAATTGTAGTGTAGGACCTCTCTCTCACAATTTAGCTTTACTGCGCATGTCACTCTCCTAAAATTGTAAAATTCCTTTTCAGGAAAGATAGTAGAATGCTCATACACTCCTATACGAGTACTCTACTGGGTAAAACTAAGAGAGTTGTTAGATTCTGAGAGAATGGACTTGCGCACATTGTTTTTGGTCATATAATTAGATAGATAAAGGAATATTGTAATGTAATCACACGACATGGGCCTATTTACTTTTCAGTAATAAAATAAATAAAATAATGACTAAATATTAAATGCATTTTTAGTTTTCGCAGTTTAATTTTTTAGTTTTTGTAGTTTAATTGGTTAGGTTTTGTAGTTTCATCGTTTAGTTTTTGGAGTTTATTTATTGTTTTTAAAATGGATGATGACGATTTCCAATTTCCTAAATAAAGTTTAAAGTTACTAATATTGTTTTTTGTGCCTCACGCAACATTCTTCACTCTTTCTCACAACACATCTAAATATCTCATCGAAAAACAATTATGCTGAATCAGACGGTGGTTGTGCTTATATATCAGTGTTTATATTTTTAAATTCAAACCTACTAACAGAACATTAGAACTAATAACAGTTCTAAGATAGTTTCGCCACTTGGCAACGCTGGACAAAATGTAGTAGACGAGTCGAATAATCGTGAATAGGGTGATTGATGAGTGAGAGAGTACTCATATCGATGAGTTGTCGTGCACGAGCACTCTCACATGTTACAGAATAGATCCCCAGACGAGCTACTACCACAAGCCAAGTTCGCCAAACCACGCGTCGTGGGATTCTGCCTTAAGGCCACATTCCTCCTTTGGCGTACGACACGTTGACATATGTCAACGCATATATTTTATTTCCTATGCAATTGCATGGTTGACCTCCCACCTAGTACGGCACCTCGACGCATGTTTTGGTTTGGGCATCAGTTGAATACGTTTCGCCGTGGTGTTTTGCACCAATACATTTTCGAAAGTTGCTATTTGGCTTTGAAATTACGGTTTCGAATCGCGAAAGAAGAACTGGGATTTTGTCATTCTAAAGTATTGGAAATATCGTTCCGGGTAATTTTCAAGCTCACTACATAACCGATGATATTCTCCGCACTCAATTCTTAACTGATTTACAGGATGAATCCAGTATCTTGCAGACCTCTTCCGGCGTTTTCTTAATAAATATATTGCTAGTGCGCGCTTTGATTCTCTTGAAAGATACACCAATTATTCTTATAATAAATTCCCTTTATCCTTAGATTGAGCCGGTACAAATGATTTAAATTTAATCCATGTTATTAAGAGATTTGTACTTCCTATTTAGTCCAATATTCAATTTCAGGTAATTAGATTATATTATAATATTGAAGAAGAATGTTATATTTGTACTTTCTATCTTATTTTGGAGAGAATGTACCTAGTGTTCGAAAACACAGGTTTCTCGCTGTTTTGTTCATAATGTTCAGCCTCTTGTGATGCGTTACATAATTTACGACAATTTGCCGTACGAATATTTTTTTGCGAATCGTAATTCGGATTTTGCAATTCGTACGCATGGGAACCTACCTTAACGAATAGACTCGAGTAATGTATCGGTCGTTGATGAAGACATTTATAGGTATAAGGTGTTTTTGTAGTCATTTCTACTTTCTACTTTCATCGCTTCATCTTGGAATACACAAACAGCCGGCTGACGTTTATTTTCGAGTAAATCCGTGATCTATCAACACTGACAAGTATATATTTTTAAGTTATTGACTTTATTTGCCTCTTGTTCTTCCGTTAACAGTTGCGGTATCCAACAAAAACCCAATTTTCCTACGGATAATTCTTCATGTAACATTTTTTTAAATGCCCAATGATGCACCAATTTCACGATATGTGACATGCCGATCTTTTTGGAGCTGGTTATGTACGGCATGGACGTTTTCCTGGATGACTTCCGTTATTGGTGGACATGTTTTTAAATCGTCACTAAGATAAACCTCCAAGCAAAGCGGTCTAAAACTTAGACGTTAAGTGAACTAAAAGATAACCCTCTTATAGAATATAGGAATAGATGTGAAAATAGGAATTTACAGTCTAAATTTGTTGGTTAACAAACGAAAACATACCTTCATGCGACTGAGAAGTAGATGCCGAGTGAAAGAAATTAAAAAAAAAAGAAAATTTAAAAGGAAGAATATTCGAACAAGAACCTGAAGGAAAAAAATGGAAAGAGGGACAATTAAACTGATCCAGAGACGCACCGCTGAATTATTCTCAATACTCCAAGCAATAGTCCAAGTTAAAAATATCAGCCAGCCAAACACATTAATAATAACAGATTCACTAAGCTCAATCCAGTCGATTCAACAACTTTACACTAAACATACAATAGACAATCTCATCAAAACAGAACTAGATAATATAAAAAAACTAAATCAAAAAATTGAGTTTATGTGGGTCCCATCCCATGTAGGTATTCGTGGCAATGAAGGGGCAGATCTTCTAGCGCGGCAAGCTTCCACAAGTGAAGGATCGGTGAATGTGCCAAATGTTGTGCCTAGCGATTTTAAAGGCTACATAAAACAAAAAGTGCTCAGTGCGTGACAAAATGAGTGGGAAATGTCCAACTAAGCTCCGCAAGATTAAACGCGACGTGAAACCGTGGCGACAAAAAACTGGACTCAGGGAGGACCTAGTGAAAATCAATCGACTCCGATTAGGGCACACCAATTCAACCCATAAGTTTTTGATAGCTAAGGAAGACAAACCAACCTGCAATATATGTAACAAAGACTTGAAAGTGAAGTATATAATAGGTGATTGCTACAAATACCTGGTATCAAGAAAACAAAATAAATTACCAGGCAATTTGAAAACTGTTTTGGGCGAGCAAATGGACGCAGAACTGATAGTTAAATTTCTTAAAGAAACCAGACTGTACCACCTCATATAATTATTTGTACATGTACCTATTTTCGTCGCTAATAACCTCATTGGTTGGAGCGACGTTAAAGAACTGAAATAAATAAAAAATAAAAAAAACTGATTCAGACAATTTTTGCTAATGAGTGCTAAATAAAATATATCATGAAAATGGAAAGACTATTAAATTTGCGAACCAGATAATAAAATAAAAACAAAGCCAAACAAAGTAAGTAGATTATGCAAGGAAAGTTTACTTTATAAAATGTGCATATATTAAAAAATTAAATAAATTAAAATTAATAAATTAAATAAATAAATGTATACTATTTCTAAGAAATTATTCTATTTTATACATTTTATAATTTTGGCTAAATACTTTCTACATGACTACGTAAGAGCACGGTACACTGGTGAAAAAATGATCTTTCCGTCAATTAAATTTAAAAACAAACAACTCAATTGTGCTATAGACGTCCCCTAAGTACATCCCTGTTAGGGGTAGCATTCCGTGATGTTTGAACAAGCGTCAGAAAAGCAAGCGAAAGTAAAAATAATGCTCTAAAAAGTTGCACAGTTAGTGCACCTTGCGGTTCTCATGCTAATGGCATATGGGGTAGTGTTTACAAAGAACAACCATAGGTCAGTGGTGTACATTTAAGTTACGTCTGTAGCGGGTTATTTCCATACATATTTTATACCAGCCACATAATTTTTAGAGCAACTTTTCATAACTTTTAGACGTCTTAGCTATGGTTACGAATTCTTTATTTCTGAATATTTCCAAGCGCAGCTTCTTAATTTATACCTAAAACTTTGACATTTAGATATTTAAACTTCCTTTCTACAAACATTGTTACAGTTGTGACTGAGAATTTATTTTTGTGGAGCTTGTGAATAATAAATATATTTTGTTTGAAATCCTTTTAATCCTGAATATTGAGCTACTTGTTTTTAAGTATCTGTTTATTCATATGGCTTAGAAAAAGTATAGCGACCTATACGAATCGAATAAAATATCAAACAATGTAAATGTTCCTGACGTATTTGGCTTATTAATAAACTATACAGTAAGAAAACAAAAATTCTTACACCAATAAAAATGTTAAGGAGTATCTTCATACATTTTCCACTACTGTATGAAGTACAAAACTACGTCCCAGATCGCTGGTAATTGATGAATATACAATATACGAGAAAGAGTTCAGGCGCGTCCACACCATGCCGCTGTTTGCCAATTGACAAAGCTGATTTAATGTAGACACGACCGTTGGCATGTGCCAATCGGTCTTCTTCAAAGGAAATCAATGAGAACGGAGAGTGGGGACGTGCCAGCCACTGGATTCTCACGGCTTCACTGCTTCAGTTGTGATTCAGACTGTCTGCCAGTTAGCTTTCAAATAAAATGGACATGTCATATGTAGACATGTTTACAGTCGCTGGCTTTGCAAATTGACTTTGGCATTTGACTTGAAATTGAATTGTTTCATAGTAGTTTGAATATCACATCAACGTGTTTATTCTCAGTTTTGTTCCTATTGAAATGTGTTCGATTATGTATTATGTATGTACCAGAA
>CAJUYH010005346.1:0-23594 GCA_910591685.1 Galerucella tenella
CAATTGTCAATTTACTTGCAATTTACACATTTTTACAAATATATTGTGGAGTCATTTAAAAACAGTTAGTTTCATTTAAAACCATATCCAAGGCATCTAGTGTAAAAACCGAAATTTAACAACTGTATCAAGTAGACAATATTATTGGATAAATTTGTGTGTTTTCATTCAAAAGCAGGGTGGTAACATATTCTAAAGACAAAGAGGACTCCTCAGAACATAAAACAGACAGGAAGGAGCATTTACCAAATAAGTTAGCGTCCAAATAGGAGGTTGCAGATGGCGAATAGTCGTTTCCGTTTTGACAATGGCGTACTGTTTGTATAGGGTATGGGATATGTGAAATTTTAAAATTGTAACTTATTGAAATGTATTAAATATAAAACTATAAGCTGTCCTATGTCCTATACAAACAATATTGTCTAGGAGCAATGAAAATACGAATATAGGATAATACTTCTGATAATACTTTCGTTTAAACTTATTTTCACCAAAAAAACTACATAAACAAGACATGTTCTTTTATTCACCGTTAGATCCACCAATCGACCAACTGCGTTTTAATATTCATTGGTGGATTGTAGATTGAAGAAATGACGCGTTCATTTATTACTGTTGCATCAACCAAAATTGCAAACCACTCCACCGTTGTATCGAGGTGGTGGATAACTTTGGTGGTCCACAAAATGACAGATTAACCTCAAAAAACTAACGATTTTTTGAAGCAGTCAAAGAAATGGACAAATTAATAAAAATAAATTTATTTAAAATGTGGTATACTGTATTTGAAAATCAAGAGAGAGTAAATTCCCAGAATAAAAACTAATTCGGTATGCAAAACTATAGTACAGTACGTGCGGTAAAACTTCAATATTTGTAATGCATTCTAAATTGTTTTTGTTAATTTCAATACAAAATTTATTAAATTTCTTGGACTATCACATTATTTTATGATCTTTCATTGTTACTACAGTAGGCCTAAGAGGATTAACGTGCGTCATAGTCGTAACCAGATTAGAAAGGGATGATTGTTATTTAACGACCTCCGAATGGCAACAGCTTCTAATGACAGATATTTTGACTTATAAATAGTGCTTAAGTTTCTAGAAATGCAGTTATTTGATTTTCGATAAACGTGACAAATAGTAGTGACTAAAAATGGAAGCAGTTTGTGAGTATACGCCAGTGAAAAAATTAAAACTAGACCATTTATCGCTCAATGAAAAGAGTGCTGTAGTGAATGTGTACCACTATTTTAAACATCAAAATCCCTCAAACACTATTGACAGTGTAGTTGAAACAACATCTAAGGCAATGGGATATGGAAAATCTACAATATATAGAGCTCTAAAGGAGGAAAAATCAGGTGGAGTAACCTCACCAAAGCCGAAACCAGGTAGACCAAAACTATTAAAAGTCAACGTGGACGAGTTTTTTAAAAAATGCCATTCGTAAGCTTGTTCACTCATTTTTTATAAACAAGCAAATACCAACTTTAGATAAAGTTTTGCAAGTCATTACGAATGATGTTGATTTACCCACAATAAGCCGGGATAAACTATGGAAAATGTTACATGAGTTAAACTTTAAATTTGAAAAAATGGGCAGACACTCAATGCTAATTGATTCTGAAGAAATTGTATGTTGGAGAAGACAGTACCTCAGAAGAATACAACAAGTTAAAGCTCAAAATAAAAACATTTATTATTTAGATGAAACATGGGTTAATGAAGGACATTGTGTAGGAAGAGTTTGGAAAGACAAAAATATAAAATCATCCCATCAAGCTTTTCTAGAAGGATATACTACTGGTTTTAAAGAACCTATAGGAAAAGGTGAAAGATTATTAATTATTTGTCATATAGGCAGTACGAACGGTTTTCTTGAGAATGGTTTACTCTTATTTGAATAAAAAAAAAACGTTGATTATCACGAAGAAATGAATGGAGACGTGTTTGAGGAATATTTTGAACAGATGATTCAATTCATACCAAAAGGATCGGTTATTGTAATGGACAATGCAAGTTACCATTCCAGATTACTTGAATTTTTACCAACCACTAAATGGAAAAAGGATGAAATTGCAAAATGGTTATCTTCTAAAAATTTAGCCTTTGACAATACAATGCTGAGGGCAGAATTGTTAACTATTGCTAAAAAACATAAGCAAAATTATAAAAAATATAATATTGAGGAGATAGCCAAAAAACGAGAAATTGAAATCCTTCGTTTACCACCCTACCATTGTGAGCTGAATCCGATAGAATTGATATGGGCTCAAGTTAAAGGTTATGTTGCCAGAAATAACACTACTTTTAAATTATCAGATGTTAAAAATCTCTTCAATAAGGCAATATCTGAAGTAACAAGTGAAAATTGGCAAAAATGTATTAGACACGTTACAGAAATAGAAAAAAAAATGTGGGAGCTAGATAACATAATTGATATTACTATAGAGCCCATTGTAATATCTCTAGAATCAGATGGTGAATCTTCTGACACAGAGTGCGAGGAATCATAACTTTAAAATTATTAATTTATGTACTTTAATTTTATTTTTAGATTTTTATTTTTCAAGATTTAATATTGTCGTATTTTTTGCATGTTGCTCGTCAAATTTTATCCTTGCGGTTGGTTTTTTTTTCTCATATACCTACTTAATTGTTTTTTTGCTCCCCATATTAATTTATAAATAATTGTAATTATCTGTACATATTATATACATATTTTGTAAATAAACATATGCCTAAAACAAAATGCCTAAAATAATATTGACTTTTTCTTCATTTTACCCAAATTAAATTACTACTTACGAATTATGTTTATCTATCTAAAATTGGTAATCTATGAATAAATAACTAAAGCAAATTAAATATTTCTATTTCCATATTAATTTAATTTTGAAAACGCACGTCTATGGTTTACTGCCTTTAACACTGATAACTGCAAAACATTTCTGGGAATTTACTCTTTCTTGATTTTCAAATACAGTATAACAAGGTATTGACGGCGCTATTAACAGCGTCAAAAATTGAAAAAATTTTAAGTGGAACTATCAGATGAACTGCTAATAACAACAATCAACTTAGAAATAGATTGTCAGTGGTCAGATGATTTAAATAACTCAGTGATTCAGAAGCCGGTCCTGTCGCGAACTATAAATTTTGGCGAATGCGCTTTCTAGAAGGTTCCATATAAAGCAATACAATGGTTTATTCCTGAATGTTCTAATTCGTAAATTCAAGAAGGTTCTAGAGTTCCAAAGGTCTATATATACGCGGGTTTTCGAGTGAGTAGGGGAGTTGTTCAGTATACAGTGAAACGGTAAACAGTTTCAGTATACAGTGAGTGAACAGAAAGTGAATATAAATAGTGTTGAAGATAAATTAGTAGACATTAAGTATTGTGTATAAAAATTAAGTTTAATATACTGTGTAAGTGTTTCTTCAATAAATCAATAGTAATTAGCCATAGTGAGCGTATAATTTTATCCCACGGTAAAAACAGTTCAAATAAATGAGAAAAACATTACAATACCTTTATGGTTTTCTACAGACAGATCTCTTTTAAGTATTGTTTGTCTGGAACGGGTTTGATTCCTTTCATTTGGATTATTTAGAGCTGGAATATCTGGATAAAAGTGGGTATAAATCAATAGATTGAGATTGTGTTGACCACTTAAGCAAAAGTTTGTTCCAGGATTTCCGGACAATGGTATACCAGTACTCCTATCTGGAAAGAAAAAAGACAAGAGGTAATTTAGTAATTTTTGGTCAATCCCCGTATTGATATTACACAAAAGGTAACATAATATAAAGTTTTCATAGAAAGTGAATAAAAGTATTTTCATAATAAACGAAACTCACCCAAATATTGAGAATATTTTGACCAACTATCTGCCGATGGAAATATTCTAACAAAACCACCTCTCCTTTTAAATTCGGATGTAGCAAAACGGATAATTTTAGCTTCTTCGACGGTGTAAGGAGAAGGACATCTACCAACTGTATTTGCTCCTTTTTTCAATGAAGTACTAGTATTTGATAACCCATCAGCAGAATGAACACGTCTACACTATAAAAATTAGGCCAAATTAATAATTATAAAAAAAAATTATCAGTAATTTATTTCTTACATAATTGAAATTTGATTTTATACTGTAACTGGATTTATGGAAATCCTCTTTCATCCTGATCATAGGATCTACAGCAGGTATTCCAACCAACGATAACAGATCAGCCAGCATGGCAGATTTTAATCTGACATCTAAAGGACTATCACAATTTAGCGATGGTGACAAATTTACCTCCAATAACCAAGGTTTAAGGGTTTTATCTATCAATATATCAAAGCCGTACAATTCTGAAAACAATTATTAGAAAATACAATGGGTCCAAATAAGAAATAAAAAGTTATGGAGAAAGTACCTATGACGTAGGTATCTACTTCAAAGAGAAATCGTGAAAACTTAAAAAATTATTGCGAAAATCAAAATTTAAACTTTGAACACCCCGTATCTCGGTACCGACGAGATTTGTATGAATTTTTTGTTTTAAACTCGATTTTCCATACAATTTAAGAAAATTGTAAATTGCACGAAAAGTATAATACCTAGGTATAGGACACCCTTATACCATTCGAAAGAGGACATTTTTTTGAACATGGTGAATCATGAAAATACAGGGTGTTCCATTTGAATTAAGCCAGATATTACCCATTGAAGGATGTAATAATTAAACTGAAAATTCTGAACACCCTGTGAATAGATATTTAGTACTCAATCGTGAAATACATTCAACAAATGTCCAACTATTTAGATGTAAGAGAATATTCGCTAGAATTTGTTATATCAATGAGTTATTAATTTTTTTCGAAATGTTCACATTTTTAAAAAAGTCAGCATAACTCGGAACCCTCTGTATTTAGGTATAGGGAACCATTATGAAGGAGTACTTTATTTTTTAGGGGCAATCAGAAAATGCAATAAAATATAGGGTGTCCCATAAGAAAAAATAACGCCACACTTCATTGGAACATCCTGTATATTTCAAAATAATTTTAAAATGTAGCCTATATGAATGTACAAACTATTAAAGTGAAAAACATTTTAAAACTTTCACCGTTTCGCTATAAACCTCCATCCCGTTGGTCGTGATTCACCCTGTATATATGTAAAGGAAAAAAAGAGAAAAATTTAAAAAAAATAAAAATAAAAAAAAATTAAATTAAAAAAAAAGAAAAAAAAATATATATATACAGGGTGGGGCACTATGAACGAACTATTCTCTGGCGTCTTAACGGCAAATATAATTAGAAAAAATAAGACGTAGAATTATGTAGATCACTTAGGACTATAATTTAAAAATATTTTGGAATATATAGGGTGCTCCAAAAAAGCGTGCCGTATCAAAGTTAGGTTCCTTTAAATGGAACACCCTGTATTTTATCACATTTTTGAATTGTACTATTAAAAATAATGTAAGTTCTTCAACATTTCCCTATACCTATCTAGTTCAGTTTCCAGGATAAATCGATTTTACATAATTTGTAGACCCTCCGTAAAAATACAATAACTTCAAAATAAAAACGAATAACCACATTTGCTTTACACCATCTCACTAGAAGCTTTTAACATTCCGTTTCCAATATTTACTGGTATGCCATCATATACAGGGTGTTTTTAATATGACAGAATAACACTAACCATTTAATACATAAATTTCTGGCTTAATTTAAATGGAACACCCTGGGCACAATAGACCTTTTAGGTCTCAGTGAATGTCACCCCAAAAATCACACAAATGGAACACCCTGTATCTGTTGGGTCTGTTAAACGTGGG
The DNA here is from genome assembly GCA_910591685.1 of Galerucella tenella. Taxonomy (NCBI): domain Eukaryota; kingdom Metazoa; phylum Arthropoda; class Insecta; order Coleoptera; family Chrysomelidae; genus Galerucella; species Galerucella tenella. The sequence continues at coordinate 5,841 of CAJUYH010005346.1, forward strand.
AATTTATTACCTTTCAGTTGGTATTAGGGTTGCCTATATCTAACTCTGATAGTTCTCGAGAAATTTTAAATTTGTTTTTTTAATATTCAATTATTTGCTGACATCTAGTTAGGTACCTATGACATGATACTCCGATGGAAAGTTTTTAAGAATTTAAAATTTGTTATTTTGACCTTTAATTTATCAATAATAAATCATACAATAAAGCACTTACTGTCAAAAAAACACATTTTAAATTTTTAAAAACTTTGCATTGGCGTATCATGTCATAGGTAACTAGATGTCAGCAAATAATTGAATATTGAAAAACAAATTTAAAATTTCTCGAGAACTATTAGAGTTAGATATAGGCAACCCTAATACCAACTGAAAGGTAATAAATTCCTACGTTTAACAGACCCAACAGATACAGGGTGTTCCATTTAAATTAAGCCAGAAATTTATGTATTAAATGGTTAGTGTTATACTGTCATATTAAAAACACCCTGTGTATGATAGCATACCAGTAAATAATGGAAACGGAATGTTAAAAGCTTCTAGTGAGATGGTGTAAAGCAAAATGTGGTTATTCGTTTTTATTTTGAAGTTATTGTATTTTTTCGGAGGGTCTACAAATTATGTAAAATCGATTTATCCTGGAAACTGAACTAGATATGTATAGGGAAATGTTAATGAACTTACATTATTTTTAATAGTACAATTCAAAAATGTGATAAAATACAGAGTGTTCCATTTAAAGGAACCTAACTTTGATACGGCACGCTTTTTTGGAGCACCCTGTATATTCCATAATATTTTTAAATTATAGTCCTAAGTGAACTACATAATTCTACGTCTTATTTTTTCTAATTATATTTGCCGTTAAGACGCCAGAGAATAGTTCGTTCATAGTGCCCCACCCTGTATATTTATATAAAAATGAAATATAATGATGAAAATTAAAAAAAAACCTACTAAATTACTAACATACATATTAAAAAGGAAATGTATAAAGGATTATTTAAAATGATTGTAAATACCAAAAAATTGATCTCAGGTCAAGTCACTATGTGAAACACATACACACACAATGTTCTTCGTGGCATACAGGGTGTTTCATTGGGAAATGGGCATACAGGGTGTTTCATTGGGAAATGGGCATACGGTAAGGGTAGGTAGAGGTCGCCTAGGTGGTTCTAAAAAACCCCCATATGATGGGTCTAGCGCTCTTTATAACCGAGATACAGGGTGTTTTATGTATTTTGACTATGAGCGGCGATTTCCTGGCCGGCGGTTACCAAATGACAAGACTTTTTCCAATGTGTTTAGTTACCTCAGAGAACACGGTAAATTTCCAACAGTGGCAGAAAATGAACATCATGAAAGACGACATATCGGTTTGGAACAAAATATTCTAGACATTGTGCAAAACGACCCAAAAATCAGCACAAGAAGAATCAGTCATGCCACTAATGTTCCTCATTCTACTGTGTGGCGAAGATTAAAAAAAAATAATCTCTATCCGTACCACGTACAGGAAGTTCAGAGGCTTCAAGTTGGAGATGAAGTCCCGAGATTGGTTTTTAGTAGGTGGATATTACAAAATAACAGAATATTGCACAGGTGCTTATTTACCGATGAAGCTAAGATTACCAGGGACGGTATTAATAATTCAAGAAATGCTCATGTTTGGGCCCAACAAAATCCGTTTGCTATAAAACAAACACATTCACAAATAAGATTCTCGTTTAATGTATGGTGTGGTGTTATTAACAACCGGATAATTTGTCCCTATTTTCTCCCACATTTACTAACTGGTGAAGTAGGTATATTTAGAATTTCTGCAAAATATTTTACCCATATTGCTAGACAATGCAGATGTTAATGTTGGGGGTATGTACTTCCAACATGATGGTGCTTCACCTCATTTCAGAGCAATAGTGAGAGACTTTTTAAACGACAACTTCCCAAATAATTGGATAGGCAGGGGAGGACCTCATAACTGGCCTGCAAGGGGACCCGACTTTAACCCAATCGACTATCATGTTTGGGGTTACTTAAAATCCAAAGTCTATTCAACTGAAATAAATACAAGAGAAGACCTTTTACAGAGAATCCAGGACGCATGCGAGGAATTGAAAAATGATCAAGCTATGATTAGGAAATCTATTAGACATCTTACTAAAAGAGCACAGAAATGTATTGAGCAAAATCTGTTAAAATAAAGTTATACTTTTCCGGGATGTAATTTTTTCGCATTTTATTATTTGTTTAAAGTGCAGCATAATGGACAAATACAATTATCATAACTGTATTACACATACGGGGTATTTGTAAGTTAGTTATTGAAATAAGCATTTTGTCTTAAAATGTATAGGCCTGTCGACTTATTTTACATTGGTTGTGATCCAAAATTTAGGAGATCATGAAATGGTTAGGGATTTTATTGATTGAAAGTAAAAGATTATTATTTAGAGAAGAAAAGGTATTTTTTTTTTAAATTTTGTACCACCCTTACATCGAAAAAATAATTTTGACTCAAATTAACAAGTACGAAAATTGTATGCGGAAGCACAAAACACATTTGCTTTGACATAATTTTTTCTGCTCTTTTCAAATCTGCAAACGAATTTTCAAAATTTTAATATACAGGGTGTTGTTTTAAACTGATTCAATTTCTTTCATTTTTTTCTAGTCCGTACCTGGATTATGAATTATAATTTATTTGGTATTCGGTACAATACAGGATGAAGAGTTTATGCTGTGAATATGAAAAATATATACAATGTGGATCGTAAGTTATAAACCATCAAAGAAATAGTCAAAATACATAAAACACCCTGTATCTCGGTTATAAAGAGCGCTAGACCCATCATATGGGGGTTTTTTAGAACCACCTAGGCGACCTCTACCTACCCTTACCGTATGCCCATTTCCCAATGAAACACCCTGTATAGCCAATGAAGGAGTTGTTGCGCTTCTTAGTGAACAGTCTTTGTTCTTTGATTTTCAAAAACACTGTGAGGCATTATAATAGTATTAAACTATTACCTCTGACATCTATAACATAGGTACCAAAAATTATGAATTATACAAAAATAAAGGGAAACAAATCCATTTTTTGTAGGGAGTACCGTGAGGTGGCGCATTTGTCGAAATTTGAATTGAAATGCTAGTTGTACAAGGGAATAGGGACGTCAAGGGAAATAATAAATAAGTGAAGAAGCCGAGGTCATGGTCTTAATTAATTGTTCCAAATCTGTGATAATGCAATGCAATAGTATCCCATAATCTGCTGTATAATGATACCAAATTCCAACAAAAATCGACAAACATCAAATGCTATGTAACGTTAATTTTGTCCATTTTCGTTATATTTAACTATTACTAAACTATCGTATGGGCGGCGAATAGCCAGTCCTTTCTTATTCCAGCGATGAGAGATGTATCGAGTTAGTATATATTTATAGTCGATGAAAGGCAAAATTTTAAGTTTATTTGCGGTTCAAGTCGATACCGTCTGTGGGGAAAATAGTCACTTCGGTTTACGGTAAATTATTCTGCTCTTAAATTTTAGAAAATGAATTAAGAATCCACTAACGGAATATAAATTACTTTCCTGGTCCAAACGGATAAGCTTGATACAGATATGCGACGTAGGTGCATTATCATTCACATGATTCCGTGTTTTATATTTAAAGAGAAGCAAGCAGATAATTTGTCCTTTCTGTGACAAAAATGTTTAAAGTAGGTATCTAGTAGCCTCAATTTTATTTGGTGAGGTATCTCACCTCAAATTTTTCCTAAGTGCATTCATGTGAATGCACTTTATTTGAGGATAACTTTATTATAAGAACGATAACAACTTGTTCCTGATCGTTGGGCACGACATGGCCGGCCGGACCTGAACAGACAACAACAACAACAGACAGGAAAGTACCGTCGTTGAAAGAAATTTGTATAATATGATAGATTGTTTCCAACAAGAACTTATCCCCTTTTAAATGTAACAGCTGTTTCCTACTTTTTTTTATACACTTATACACTTATTTTGTAATAAATATCATTGTAAATTTAATAACGTTGTTCATATCCATCACTTTCCAAACTTCTTGTTTTATTGACTGGAATTAGTTGATTTGAGGTAACTTATAACTAATAGGATTCAAGGTGGCGCCCTCATATCTTTACTTTGCTTAACGTAACGTAAATATAAGTAGGATTACCCAAGAACCGGTAAGCCCTACTCCTTGAGTCTCTATTAGCCAAAAATCCACACCTGAGTAGCTCTTTACCTGAGTAGCCGTTGCAGCTATGCAGATTAAAATATATATTTACTTACCAAAACAATTATTAGTATAAGGAACAAACATTTTACAAGCTGATATCACAGAATTAGCACAGGCCAAAATCGCCTTAATTATTACATCTTCAATTTGAGACATAAGCAATGCTGTATCTTTGCCTTCCGATTTTAAATGTCTCAATAAAGCACTCAAAGTCCATTTATGTCCAACGTTCTCTGCTGATGGATCATCAGATCTATAAAATAAACACAATACAATAAAAAACAGTTTAGTAAGAAACACTACTTAAAACTTACTTAACATAATCACTATGGTATTTATTAATGCTATAATTGCAAAGGTGCATGCACGGATTCCACAGCTGCTTGTGACTAGCATCATATTTAACAGTAGCAAAACGAACTAGACCTTCTTCATAAATATAAATAATCAATGGATCAAAATTAGTAACAACTACATATAATCTTAAATCACATTTATGTCCAGCTACCAAAAGGGGATTAGAAATATATTTGGCAACAACAACTGGTTCTTCTAGAGGCACTTGATTTGGTGTTTCAACTATAAATATTCCTAAAACAAATACCCAAATTATACCAACAAGCATGATTAGATAGTTTAACATACCTCTACCCCTGCTTGATGCCACAGGCTTAACAATCCAAGGTCCTTTCACTCGGTGATGTGTTGAACATAATTCTCGATACTCTATTGGCATCACAAATGTTTGTGGAATAAAATCAAAATTTTTAAAACCTTTAGCATGTTGCATCCGTTCTATATTTTTATAAAGTCTATCTTTACGGGTTAATTCGTAAGACCTTGGAAAGTGATTGACTCTTTGGTGAGGAGCTAATGATCTAATTGTACCTAAAAGCAAAATAGTGAAGTTAAATTTGAAATCAATTAAAAATACTAGACAAAAAATTACTATCACACAAGCTTTAGCATGCTTACGCCATAACAAACCTGGTTTTGGATGAGATCCAGTCCATAATAAATTAAAATCTGAAGAATTTGGAGCAACTTCTGTAACTCCATGGCAGTCCAATAATTTTGATAAAAGCTTGGATTCTGCTTGAAGGACTTTGTAAGTAATGTGTAATTTATAGGCAGGTTTTTCTTGTATTGACGCTTCTGAAGCGTTGGCTAGCGCCGAACTTTTAAATACCAAAACTGTATTACGAGACCCTAATGTACCTCCTGATACCCATACTTCTGATGTTTTTGGAACAGGAACTTCCGGCGCAATTTCATTACTAAGAAATTACAATATTATATTAATATTATTGTATAAAAGCATCAATTTAAGCAGATTTAAGAAAAACTATACAAATTACGTCATTTCTATAAATGAATAAATATAAACCAACAATTCTAAATTATAATATAGGTTTAGAGGTACCAAAAAACAGAAACAATAAACCTGGTGGACTTAAGGATATTTTCAAGGGAGTCTTTACAGTTCAATGGGGCATCGGAATCGTTATAGGAAAGCAGATAGGAAAAATCCCAAACATTCCAATTGGATTTAGGTGATTGTCTAGAACAATTAAAATAATTAGGGTGTAGACATACAACGTAATATTTAACTCACAATTTTTGTTCAAGTTGGGAGGTTTTATTTTCTCGGACGACAAGAGATTCATTTGAGCTGCTGTGAATACTATTACTGTTGCTAATATGTGACGAAGAGGAAATTTTGCTATCTTCTGCGGTATCGTTGGATTTGCTCATTTTTTATATTATTCCCTGAATCCACTAAAACTAAAAATGATCCAAAATAATGGAGCGCACTACCCAAATATTTCAAATGACTATTTATTATTCAATTTAAAAACAACTGTACTCACATTTTGATTGCTTTTTGAAATTATTACTGCAAAAATTTAAAATTGAAATATTTGATATCGTCACATTCTTTGATATGTCAATAGGGAAGAATCTCGGAGTGGGCGACATCTACAATTAATCGTTCGAAATACTCGGAGGGTGAACAACAAACTAACCCAAATGTGTTTATATAGGTGAAGTGTGAGATTTTTATACAATTTTAAGTGATTTAGGTCGAAAGTGATATATTTTTACGTTATTTTATGAACAATATTTGTTTCAAATAAACATCAAATCTTAAAATGCAGCGGATTGGAAGAGATAATGAGGTAAGATCACGCAAAATGTGCTCAGTTCCTTAATGTGCATCATACAGTAGGTACTTCGGATATTTCTCTACATAAATTCCCTTTGAATCCCAAGGCAGTGAAGAAATGGCAAAAAATCTTGAAGATATAGGGAAGCCTATCTCAAAATACATGCTTGTTTGCAGCAAGCACTTTCTGAAAGAGGTTTTTTTTGTGGTAAGTTCAATAATTTTACTATCAGATTCTCTTCACTTCAATTTATATTTTTTATTATTCAATATATAGTTACCTCCACAACACAGAGGGAGCATTTGAAAAATGGATCCTTTCCTAGCCAGAACCTTTCCAGTGACTAATTATCAACATACAAAAAAATATATATGTGTGGAAGTGACCGACAGTAAGTGAGAACTCAAAACAATTACTTCTGGTTTATTATTTTTGCTATACCATATTTTATTCTATATTTTTTCTTTTAGTCAATTAGTATTATAAATGTTTCTTTATTCGTATTCTGCATAAAATAGATTAAATGATATGAAAAGCAAAATTTGTTTTTATTATTGCATAAAGTCTTCCACCTATTTATAATTATTGTGCAAAACCATACATACCTTTGCTTATATAATGAAACAATAACTTTTTTATATTATTTATTTATTTTTTATTGTGATACAATACATCTTGCATAATATGATCTGGATGCCTGAAAATAAAAACAAACAACACATAAAAGAGAACAGGTAAGTCAAACAGATGAAGCTTTTTTCTCTCCAATCGAAATGGCCGATATGCCATTTTAATTTTAAATTATATAACTTCTCCTTATTTCTTGAATCATACACTGGTGCACCCATTTGTTCTTTTACTTGATGATATCTTCCCAAAAATGTTGCCAAAGCAGAATCCCCTACACCTGCAGGTATTAAAAAAGTGCTGATGTTCAACATATTCAAATGACTTAATTATTGTTCGTTTTCATTGTCTAAAACTTACTGTAGGCAAGAAGATTAAAGTATTTTTTGTTCAGTTCAGCTGTTGTATTGTATTTTCTTTTTTTTTTTTAATTCCTGGGTGACTAAATGACTAAAATGGTTCTGGCCTACTGATTCTCTCTATGTTTTTTTTCCTTTCCCTATTTTTGAGCCAGAGATCAGTACAGCTTACTGGTTTTAGCATCTAATATCTGAAACATGAAAAAGAGAGGAGGCAAACAGGGATGTGTGGTTTTAAAATCATCTACCTACTTGCTTTCTTAGGTAATTGAGAAAACTTATTTACCTGTTAATATAAATCAATGTAGCAATAATATCCTTGCAGTGTCCTCCTAATCCTTCTTTACAGGAACATTGACAAATCCAGGACTCACTGAGTTTTATAATGGGGGATTGTAATATTGTTGGAGATCTCATACATAAGCTTTTAATAACTTTTTCATTGGAACCTCACCTTCATTAATTGGCCGAACACGTTCACCAACAATCCAGAATATCCGAAATTGATATCTCTACTTTCACAGGCATTATTAATAGATATCTTATGACAAAAATCCAGCAATACAACACAAAAATTTCGAAAACGAAGCTAATATCAAATGACAGAATATTTGTTGTTCACCCTCCGATCCGACATTTTGGGTTTCGCAGCGCCATCTCGCGGTTCGTGATTTTTCCCTATAGCAATATGGGCAACCGTAGAACCATATTATTTCTCTATGCGTAGAACCGTAGAAATTAGTGATCAATGATCATAACGATCATAACCATAAATAATTTGCTTATGTATGGTTCTTATATGGTTCTTATGTTGTCCGCTCTGGAGTTTGATGATGTGGCATTATTGTGACCAGCATTAAGAAAAAAAGTTACTAATATGTTCTTGGTATACCATATATTTTACGGTATACCCTGGCTGTATTTCTGTGGTTTTAAACCGTATGTAACCACAAAAAGATTTCTATCTTGTGTTTATTCCAGTAGTCTACGGTTTCTCCATTATTGTTTATGCCGAAAATGAAATGAATCTAAATCACCTTGTGAATGGACGAGAAATTTCAAATTTCACTACTCTGTGGAATGATTATATGTCATACGCGTCGAGGTCAGTGATTTGTTGTCGAAGTGGTACACAGGGCTGCCAGCTCTACTGAATTTTTAGTATCTACTGATTTGCATATTGATCTACTGCATTCTGCATTTCATAATCCACTGCAATAAAATTTGACATTATTTTTAATGATTCACCTATTATTATTAATCAGCTAATCAAATACACTCAAATCCTGCATGATATACTTGTACTAACGTTAACTTTACAAAAGAAGTCATAAATTTAGCTACGTAATAATAATAATAGGTATGTATAGACCAAAAAAGGACAATATTTTATTTGATTCAGATTAAATTCAATTCTTTCTCTGCTATAACAGTTTGTGTTTTTATGTTTAATTTTATTTTTTTTGTATTTTTGTTAATGTTTCTTTCCACTATTTGCTCTTGTTATTTTATGCTACTTGTGAATATTTTTATTTCGTTTTGTTTATTTCTTTCTTGTTAATATTTGTACAGCATAAAATAAATACACTGAAATCTACTGAATTTTTGACAAGGTATTATTTACTGATGAATATAAATCGAGCTGGCAACCCTGCTGGCACATAGAAGAAAAATCGCCTAATGTAGGATAAGTGGATAAGTGACCCTTTCAATTTGATATCTATGTATTCTAAATAAGTATATGGTCCGCATATCAACCTGAGCTTCGTATTTATGGACCCTTTTTCGTTATTGTATAGTTCTTACGACAAAAATGTCACGGTTTGAGAATGGACCTTCCAGTAACAAATAAATCAAATAATTCTCTGAAGTTTCCGGAAATGATCACCGCTTTTTCAGGAACTTAATATTTACGGACCGCCCAGCTACTAACCAAAGATACATACGGACCATATGCAACTTACTAAATTGGTAAAACTGATAAACGAAGTTGTCTGTAATACCGGTTTTTCATTTTGTGCAATTTTGATACTGTGTTTACTTTTATTCAAGATTTTACTCGAATGTGGCAGAATTTGAGTGTTTTTTTCTTATTTAACACATTCATAAACATACAATCATATTTAACGACTTGAGAGAACTTTAAAAAGGTGAGAATAATTACTGCTATACTACTTAATTCATTTAACAAAACACGTGGACGGATGTTCTGTGAAGCATTATGTATATTTTCAGGATTACAATAAAAAGGTTTAAATCACTATTTATATGGTCAATTCTTGAATTGTTGATGCTAGAATGTTGAAAAAATAATATTCTTATTTCGTTATTGCTATTATTTATTTCACAAAAAATTACAATGTAACATCTGGTGTGCTTAAAATTGGCAAATGGCAAATTGAGTAGACATTGCAAATATTGTATGCGTTTCTTTTGATTTACAATACTAAGTTTTTCGCTTAATGATGGAAAATACAAATTAAAAACATCAATTTTTTAACGTTTATTATAAAAATTTATGGTATATATAATATATAAGTGTGATGGCATGACTTCAACTTCAAAAGTTGAGGTAGGTCGTAATTGTAGATAGGAAAGTAGAATTTGATTGATTGTTGATAAGAATGATCATACATGTACTTACTAATTACATTAACGTATAAATAAATGTACATTATGTGGTTTCATATAAAAAGTAAAAAAATTTCAACGTACATGGTATTACTAGACCCTTTTGTATAAAATAATCATGGCCTTGAAATTTACATTTATATAGTAGTTTAAATAACTAAAAACAATGTTTGTTTAGTTTTTCATTATCAAGAACTAAATAAATTATAAATTCATAAGATAGTGACTTAAGTAGGACATCTACAAGAAAATAGGTTAACTATCGAGTTATAGACAAGGACAATAAATTATTTTACCCACATGTCCAACATTAAATTTTACACCTAACATGTTAGTTAAATACAACAAATATTTTTTTATTCAAAATATACATATTTAAAGGATTTGATAAAATCTCTGAAATCAATGAGAGGCCGTTCTGCCGTTCATACAGGTCGTAGCGACTAAGAAAAGGTGTTGTTTATATTTTTAATTCCCTTTTTTTGTTACGTTTCAAATTAGTAAAAGTAGAAATATTTTTATTCGTATTTCCGTTACAAATGCCTAATAATTTGTTACATTTATCAAATTGCCATATATTATGTAAAGGGGGAGTCTATAATTGGTGATGCAATAATGCTAGAGAGGATCACAGAACAGAATATGACAGCATGACGAAGGGAGGGGGTAGAGATATGTAAAATCTTGAATCTTATATTGCAATGTAGGATGGCATGTGTCAAAAATTAATTATTCAATTTATTTTTGTTTTAACATGTCAGTTTCTTGGACTCTTCAAACAATATAAAGCACAATGGAGATATTTTAATAATATCTCAATTTAACAATAACTGTTGAAAGCATTATTAACTATTTCTAAGAACTACATTTTGATAATGTTATCAAGTTTACAAATAGGTATGCATAACCTTTGACCACATGAATGGGTGATTAAATAAAACTTTCCCAACTTGCATGGAATGTGTGATTCTAAACCTGAAAAATATAATGATATGGGCTGGTAAGATAATAAATGGAAAGCTAATTTATACACCTACTTGTGAGATGTAATATTCTAATAATCTACATATTCTTAATTTCTTTTGATAACCCTAAAAACATGATATATTGATAAGCATCAAGTGTTTCAAACCCATGGGTGTTTTACACTTTATAGTACATTGTGGCTAGGTCATCAATTTATACTTATGGTAGACTTATAGCTCATCTATTATAAAAACTGTTTTCCATGTAACAGAGTGCCAATACAGAAACGTTTGTTTGTATTATGTGAGTTGTTAAAATGCCATATCAGTTTTCAAATGATAAATACGCTGATATTATTTTTGTTTGTGGCTTTTGCAATGGTAATGGTTGGGCTGCCGCAAGGGAGTGTGAAAGACGATTCCCTCAACGCTGAATACCCAATCATCAAAACGCTCGAATCAGTTTTTAATTTCTTGAAAAAACAATGGTACTTTTTCTAAACCAAATTCAGAACGAAATGTAGATCCTGTGTTAGAAAACACTATGCTGGATACTGTGGACTCAAATCCAAAACTAAGTACCAGAAACGTGGGGGTACAATTAGGTATTTCCCAATCCAAAGTGAGTAGAGTGTTGCAAAATAGTTATTTGTGTACCAAGGCCGTAATGTTGATCTTTTTTGGCCGAATCTGAAATTTGCGGCCGAGGCGTAGCCGAGGCCAAGCAAATTTCAGGTGAGGCCAAAAATATCATACGGCCGAGGTGCACACAAAATTTTTTAAGCGAGTGTCTCATCAAATAGGTAACAACTTTTTTTTACAATTTTGTTTCTAAACAGAGACGAAACTGGAAGATTAGATTCAAATTTTTATTAACCAAATGAAAAGTGTATTATTAAGTAACAAAGATGTGTACAGAATTACTTACAGTAAGTATGATAAACAGAAGTTGGGTCATAACGAAGTTAATAAATTAGGGCATTATTTGCTATTAATTGTTATGTTAAATGTACATTTACTACATTTTGAAAATGTAATACCACTTTTAGACATGACATTGTTAACAAACATTTCATTTTCTTGATTTTCCGTAACAATGGTTCTTGCTGGAAAGCTGCTTACTGAAGTACCATCTAATTCAATTTCTTTGGAATTATTTTGAACAGAAGAACGCATACCTGAAGTACCTTGTTTGCAAAAGCGGCCGTAAAGTAAAAAAGCGGCCGTAAAGTAAAAAAGCGGCCGTAAAGTAAAAAAGCGGCCAAAAAAGATACACTTTAGGGACGTTAATAGATCCGTAAAACTTCATTTTTTGTGACACTCGCTTAAAAAAGATAATTTAACATCCGCACCACATACAATTAGTTCAACGGTTACAAGCTGGCAGTGGCGACCCGTGGAGTTTGGAAGTAGGTGGGCAGACAACATTGAAAACCAGAAATTACAAATTTGAAACGATGTCACTAGTCTCGCTGTCCGTCAACCATTCATATTTATCGATCTAAGAAGTAACATACGACCTATTTCCTGTTTTGTAATCATCTTCATATTTGGACGGGGTATTAATTTTTGAATGAATAATTTATCGTCCAAATTAAGTATATGGAAATTTATGCGTTCACAAAAAGTCAAAATCTTTTTTATTAGGTACTCACGACTACACGGACCGATGGCTCTTTCTGAACACTAACTCTAACACTTGAAATTGCCAATAACTTAATATTGCAAGCGGCAAACGTGATGGCGAGCGACTCTCCCAAATAAATTGCTATTGGATTACGATAAGCCCCTTGCCGGTCATTGTCGTACCTATAATTAGTTTTAATTGGGGTAGCAAATGAAACATGATTTCTTTGTAAATTCTTTTCATATTTTATTCAGTATTAGTAGGTAGTAGTACAAGTACAGCTCATTAAAATGTTATATAATGATAATGATATAATTGTTGAAAAATAAACTTCAATCAGTCACTATCTGAACACAAACTTTCTACATCCGTAGGGTGGAAGTCGCAAAATGTTATGTCCGTGTTCAAGCATAACCTCATCAAATTTGTATCTAATATGATGCTTTTTATTTCTCTTGATCAAATCGTATTTGACACTTTGAAAATTATTTCACGTGCCTAACTCTTGATATCGGGTTTTTGTTAGGCGATGGCATTTTTCAGAAAATACCAAATGCCAATAGAATTGGAGGACAACTAATGATACGTCTCCGTACATAGTAGTGATGAGCAAAATTGGTCTTGGTCTTGCGAAAAAGCAAAGGAATCACTGTTTAAAAAAAAGGATCTACAAAAATGTTCGAAGAGTACATAATGTCTTAATGAATTTTTTTTAATTCAAAGATAGTAAATTTAGGTTTAAAAATGTTTGTTGCATAAAAATAAAATGTTTTGAAAGATGTTCGTTAAGAAGTTATGGTAAGACCAAGACTAAAACCAAGACCAAACAAAATACAGCAAGACCAAGACCGAGACCAGACAGCTTTGAGCAAAACCAAGACTGAATAAGCAAGACCGAGACTGTTCGAGTATTGGTCTTGGTCTTGCTTTGCTCATCACTAGTACATCGCACTTATGTCTTGCAAGAGCTGTAGTGGGAGGCAATATTGAAAATAAGTTTGTGCGCATGTGGGCAGACTCGCTATCACATTTAGCGCTTGCAGTACACTTATTCACAAATTTTAACGTCAGCTGAGCAGTGAAATACATTCGCTTTTTCTTGGAATCTACCCGATGATCCATAATTCATCCTGTAGATTAATAATCAAAACAAGAAGACCTTTTTTAATGTCCATTTGATAATCCCCTAAGGTACCTCTATTTATGTTAGAAGTATATGTAAGTTCATCGTGACTCACCCTGTATAATTTAGGACAATCCGACAAACAAGTGAATTTTTGACAGCAAACATTGCAATTTCTGTACCTCAATGATTTTTAAAATTAGTATATGTCTCACAATAATTTTGATTGAATTGAGTTGTCATTTCTTTTATTTTATGAATTTTAATTAACAAGTAAACATTTGCAGTCAAAAATTCATCAAGGTCTTCAGTACATCCCAGATTAAATGACAATTTTTTTTTCATAAAAAACTAACAATAGAAAAGTTTCCATATTATGGTGTTTTCTTAATTGGAAACACTGTTGACATTTTTTTTTTTCAAATAGAGAAATAACTAAATTACCTATAAATAATTATAAAAAATTTATTTTTAATTACAGTATCAGAATGAGTTCAGGCAGCACTTGTTACAAATGTAACCAACCAGGTCATTTTGCCAGAGAATGCTCACTACCTGGAGGTGGTAGAGATTCTGGAAGAAGTTCTTTCAGCAGAAATCGCGACAAGTGTCACAAATGCAATAAAATCGGTCACTATGCACGTGATTGTAAGGAAGAATCAGCGCGTTGTTATCGTTGCTATGGCGAAGGTCACTTTGCCAAGGATTGTGTGCAAAGTCCAGACATGCCATCCTGCTACAACTGTAGAAAGCCAGGTAAAATATAACCTTATAATAAAGGAAAAATGAGCCAATTTCAAAAAATGTTTATTATTTTTCAGGTCACATTGCCCGCAGTTGTCCAGATGCTGGTGGCGACAGATCATCTAATGATACTTGTCACAACTGTCAACGACCAGGTCACATTTCGAGGAATTGCCCTGAAAACACTAAAGCCTGCTATTTGTGTCACAAGCCAGGTCATCTGAAAAGAGATTGCCGAGAATCTGATTACAGAAAGTAGTGCCACATGTTGATTATATTGTTGTATCCAGTTTATATATATATTTAAACATTTGAAAATGTATTTTTTTCTTTAAATTTCTTGTTGGAACTCACGATTCTTATCTTTTTTTTGTATTAATTCTCATTTGTCCAATTTCATGAGATGTTGTACTTATTTTTTAATTAAAGACTTTCTTATCAACATTATCTCGAAAGTTATCTAAAAACGAAGGTTATTTAATGATACATCGGACCTCACTACTAGAAGTATCCAATTAACACGCCAGAACCTAGTCTTGTTTAAAGTGCTTGTTAAAATTTGCGTAACAATCGATTAAAATTGAGTGCAGATAAAGTAAGCCAACTTGAGTAGAAACAAGTGATCTAGCAATGACAACAGATTTTTGTGAAATCAAACCCGTATTCACTTGTTATTAGCTTTAAAGATCTTTTTCTACTAGTGTCTTTTGTGCCTTGAAAAGCAACTGCAAAGTTGATGTTTTCCGCGAGCTGTCATATTTTGACATTATTGGCACTCTTAAGCAGAAAGTGACTTTGGCGCACGCCTAAGGCTGTATAAATAAAATAAATTAGTTGTCATCAAATTTTTAAAGTTGAATGAACAAAAATCCATAAAAATGAGCTCAAGCAAAGACAATCTCCTTTCGGAAATTGAAAATGCAGCTTCCAGTGTTATTTTCAATATTTAATTCTGGTATTAATATGTTTCTAGATTCTTATTATCGCACTAGTGCGGTAATGTAATCAAAAACGCTCTAGTGCGGTAATATACGTCATTATGACACTGAAAATAGTGTCAAATCGTACCCACTACATGACAGTTGTAGATAAAAAATATTAGGTGCGTATATGGGGTAAACGTAGATTACATAATTCATGCTCATGCCGATAAAAGTATAGGTAGTATGCATAAGAAACAAAGATTGGAATATAAAGAATAATATATTGTTTATACATGTTACATTCATATTACATGACTGATGTAAATTATACTCTTTTTATAACCACTATTTAGAAATCGCAATTCTGCTTATTTTTTAGTTTGCGAATTTGATAATTTCTCGGAATAGTTGAAAATAAACATAAAGGAAACTGTCATGCCTTTGTTGAAATAGTTATTTATGGTACAAGTGCGCAAAAGAACTTCACGCGCAAGTGTCATACAAAACTTTATCTACGACCACATAAAGAAAAAATAAAAAAATGTGCTCTGATAGAAAACTTAAAAATGAATTTTCTATGAACAAATATATAGATACACAAAGAATTCTAATTATTTACAGTAAAATGACAATTATTTAAATTACTAATTATAACATTGGGTAATTTGCCTTTTTTTTAAATAAATATTTTTCACTATGTCTGACACTTCTGTCAAATTTACTGACAGCACAAAAGTTTATACAATAAACGACTAAATTCAAAGCAACTAGATAATTACGTAGCTAAAAAAGATGTGTTAAAATGAAAAAAGCATTGGTCATTTACGCACGCTTTTGGGTGTTATAATGAAAGTCCCATATAAAGAACGTTGTTCATTTACTCACGCTTTTTGACGTATGTATAATGTATGATTTCACTCACTTTTTTTGTTTCATGAATGCCTAATTTTAAAGGGGGTCGTAGATAATAGTAGATTACTAGTGAGGAAAGCAATATATTTCCGTGGCATGATCTTTGGTTGCCATGGCGACTAGTCTATAGCAATTGTTTAACAAGGGATGATTGCTGAAGAACAAAAGTACAAAAATTGATCAAGTTATTGTCAGATGCATAGAAGAGGAGGATAAATTAAATTTGAATTGAAAATAAATTAATATGATATCAAACAAAATAATATGTTTGTCCACGACCACCTAATAATTAGTCAATATTTTACCTCCTAACTAAAGGTATATGGTACCCATATATCAACTGTCGTGAATTATGGTTCATAATACACTGTAGTGTATTATGGTTCATAATTCACGACTAGAGATGGGGGTACAATATGAAATAAACTATATATATATACATATATCGTATCTATAAAATATTGTAATTTTTAGTATTGATACTTTTCATAACGATATTTTCTAATATTAAGTATTTTAAAACAATATATTTATAACGGTACGTTGTATTGATACTTTCTACAGTATCGCCCATCTCTATATATGTCAAATTATTTGAAGTAGCTGCCACAACATTTTGAGGTTAGGTACTGACTTTTATTTATTAATAAATAAATTAAGTGTCGTGGACAAAGTATAGTATTCTACTCGCAATTTAATTATGGCCATAATTCACTTGGGTGACTTGCGCCCCTCGCCTGCGGCTCGTGACGCAAACGTCACCCATCGTGAATTATGGCTATCATAAATTGCTCGTTTAATAATATACTATGGAGTAAAAAATTCCAATAATATATCAGCTTTTTTGTGCACTATATACTATTATTGATTTTTCCAAATCAATAATTTGTTTTTATTAGAAGTGTCTTTGAAATTTCTATTAATGTTTTTCAATGTGAGAAATAAGTTTGGTTACGTATAAAACCGGAAAATTTTCACAAGGATGTTGTAGCGTTATATGTGCGCTCATGAGCAAGAGATTCTTTAAAATGTTGGTAGAACCAGCGAGTTCTTCAAATGAATTATCGAATACATCTCTCAATTGTTTGATATACAGAATAAAAGAGTCATTCGGCATTGTTGAATTTCCATATAAACTGCCTTTAGATGTAGGTATCCAGATCCGGTCTTAGGGTTTGCGGGGCTGTATGCAAAATTAAATGCGGGGCCAGGAAAAAAAACTTTTATTTACTCATAAATATACTATACACATTTATCATTTAATGAACAAATAACTATAAAAATAAAATCACAAAGAATTCAAAATTAACGCGTCTATAGGGTAATTATTCCCTTATCGTGAAAAAGTCATGCAGCGCAGGGCCGGCCTAACCACGGGGCCGTATGCAGTGCTCACTTTGCCCCCCC
>CAJUYH010005347.1:391-11074 GCA_910591685.1 Galerucella tenella
TAAACGCAACACGTCTAGTCAATTGACTTGGGGTTCAGAAATTTTGTGCATTGTCCAATTGAGCAGCTCAACTAGACAATTACATGAAATATGGGCACAAACATACAGCACAATCTTTTTTGCACGCACCTGTTTGAGCTAGAAAATTTGTCTCCCAAACTATTAATCATCTCCAACTTCCCCAAATCGCATTTCTACAAACCAACAATATTTTTGCAGGAACTTGTATTGCAGCATTGTTTCTATGAAAGTATGTTATAATATGGAGCCACTCTCAAAAAAATTTGAAAACCATGTGTCTCTGAACTTTTGGTAACAGTTCAATAGTTATATTGATGTAGTAGCAGACTGTGAGTGATTTCATATTTTCATTTCTCAATTCAGATCATTGGAAAATGATTCATGCTTCTTGAACAATGGCAGAGCATGGTAAGTGTGTAATGAATTTTTCTCCAATAAAACAGGAAATATTGAGGAATATTTGCTCCAGGGTTGTACGTATGTATATTGGGATGACATTCGCTGAGACCCGAAAAATCGATTGTGCCCCTAACTTTCTCACTTCTACTTAGTTCCTTAGAACAGTCTTAGAGACTAGTAGCTCCTGTAGTCCTATTCACCAGAGACATCTGCTTGCTTTAACTTGTGCAAATGTCCCTCTTCTATCCAGTAATTTCCTAGGTGCTATGCTGAATTGCTGGGCACATTGCAAGTATGTGGATCGAGGTTTCTTCTTCCATGTCACGTAAGAATCCTTGTTAAAACTCCCAGTTCAGTTCAGTGGCAGCATATTCCAAGGTCAGTCAAATCACACAGGAGTTCGTCTTCGTCAACCGTTAGGCTCTATGTAAATGGGGATGCTTCTCCTGTACACATCCTCTGGTTGTACAGATGTGGACGATGTCTTTGCTTATCCTTGTCTCTGCTACTTTCGTGGTGAGCAGTTCCATTTGGTTGTTGTACTGCCTACATTTTTTCTATTCAATACTTTTATAACAGCCTTATGAAGTGTAGCCTTTTTAATATCCAAAAATGTACATACGTTTTCTTGTCTAGAGCACATCGGATATCCTCCCTCCAGGTGTACCAGTGAAGTCTCTGTAGATCTGCCTGTCCGGTTATCATGCTGATGTGGGTGGAGAGGAAGCATTTCCAGGTAAAGATACAAGATTTGCTGTGCCTTATATAAGTATTATGCATTCTTTGTTAATGCGTATTATGGAACAGTTTCATCTAAATTTCTATTGCAATAAAAAAGGAGAGCCAAGATAATCACATAGGTAGATTAGGTGGAATTATGAGTACCTCAGCGTACAACAAAAATGAAATATGGGAAAACCTTTTCAATCAAGTACTTCATCGGCCTTACAGATTCGACGAAAAAAACTCTGGCAAGCCAAGAAGAATTTTTTGATATTCCAAGATTAAAACAGGATCGAGTATAGAAGAATGCGCTGGACAGAAATAAAAAAAATGTAATTTATTGAGCCATCTGAGACTGTTAAAAATAATATAATACCAACCGCAAATACTTACCCCACAAGCTGAATATTTGAAAAATGTTACGTGAATACTACAGGGAAGTGTGAATTAGTTCTCCGTAGGTAATGCCCAACTAGCAAAATGGAATTCTAAGAGGACTGAATTGTTGTATAATAGTCGAATAGCGTTGTTTTAAGGACTTTTTATTTCTATTAAGCTTTTTGTTGCGATAATTTTGCTTTTTAAGTCCATAGTGACTTTTACAATATATGCTATAACGCATTATACGATCATTCCTTTGAAAATGATATAACACCTTATAAGCCAGTTTATACAATATCAAAAATATCATTTTATAAGACTTTTATACCTATTGTATAAGAGTTCTATAATAAACTATATAACTAACAGCTACAACATTATAAAATAGTTACTTAAGCTTGTCTTATTGAAACTGTATAATGTTGTATAATAAATATTGTATAGCACATTCAATTGCGTTGCATTATAAAACACTTTTTAGTTGTATAGTGCCTAAATATTCTTCGTTATGATACAGTTATCGTATACCGTTCCCTTTGACAATAAAATATTGTTTAAGGCATTTCTTTGGGATAAAATTGTTGCTTTATAAATCGCCATGTTTAAATAAGCAATTCTTGTACCGCTTTCGCCGCCATTATGAGCGATTGAGTTGGAGAATTATATTGTGAAAGAATATCCATATGAAGTGATAAACTATTAAAGTCATAAAAAAATTATTTCAGGATATTCTATTTTATTTTATTTTTCTAAGTATCTACTTGAAACTTAACCAGAATTGAAGCGCTCAATTTTCTTGCCAAATATATACCTATAATATATCAGTAAAATTTGCGGCGCATCCAAATTTGTGCTATTAAACCATCCAAATGAAAATATAATTTTTACTATCGATGTCCGCCCAAGCAGCCCTAGTCGTTTTGATAAATCTCCATTTCTACAAATGAAATGTATGATGCACGTTCAAGTTGAAATATAATTTGGTTCTGATATTCTTCACTAAAAAATGAAATGCTCTAATAAACTGCTAGATGACAAAATGTTTCCATTGTGCTCGAAATAACAGCATTATAAAAAAATATATTGCATTATACAACCATTTTGTAAGACCTTCATAGTGCCACTTCAATCCCATTTCATAGATGTGAATACATGACACACTATCGCATCATTTTATAGTAGCTGTATAAATGATTATAAAACAGTCATATAAAAGTTGTATAAACTTTCAATAGAAATGTTATACAACGAAACAGTTGTATAAAAATGGGCCCTTTTCAGTTGTATAAGGATCATATAATTGTTTTGTAGACCGTTATAAGAATTTAAGTATCCTATAAGACATATCTTGTAGCTGTTTATACAAACCTTATAGAATTTAAATTGCTACTTGGGTGGTTAGAAAAGTTATCTTCGACATATCTTGAACACCTGCTACAATAGTGGTTCCGGTTCACCAAGAATCGATGTTTGTTTTACCTGCCTCCAGTGAATAGAAAAAATTTAAGTGAAAAGGATGAAGATCTGAAAAAAGGCCTTTTATTGAGGAGCACATGATTAATTATATCCAACGACTTTGTTACGTCACTTAGAAAAGACAGGGACGGCTTGAGAATGACAGTCAAAATAACCAATCCAATGATACCGAATACTCGTTATACTCGTTTAAGTTCACTGTCGTTATAGGCACGAATTTTTAAGGAAAAAACGGTTCCTATATAAACCGAAAACCAGCATTTGCGGGGATTCGATGGAATTGCTAGAGCAGTTTTTTATGAGCTGCGAAATACTACTCAAATGAAAACTCCACATGTGCTTCAAATGACGAAGCATATATATGCACCTTCCAATGTCAAAAACCTCCAGCACAGTGGTACTTTCGGTCTAACATGAGTGAAAGGTTTCACTGGAACGTAAGAGAATAGAACAGTATTAATCCGAGGAGAAACATCCTATAAGCTGGACTTTGGGAAAAACCAGTCAGTTGGAAAGATATCACACAATTTGTAGTTTTGGCTAGTGCACGTTTCAAAAAAGCGAAACTGGGAGACGTTGGTAGGTTACTGGAAAATTTACCTCGAATAGAACATCTCAAATACTACAAAGAAGTTGTTGAACAATGTCCTAGATCACGGATACATGGAACCTGAGTGTATCGATAATTCGTGTAAGTCAGATGGAAAGATCTTGAACTTATTGGTTCCAATATAATTTTTTTCCAAAATCAATTTAGCTTGGCTTTTTTGTGAATAATATTTGTTATGTTCATATTTATATTGGAAACCAGAGACCCAAAATCTCACAAAACCATGTCTGTTAACTTCAAAGCCCAACAAATCCTTATTTCAATTCCAACCGCCACAAATAAATCTCAACTATTGATTTTTTTTACTAAAGTTATACGTTTCAGTTGAAATTAATCAATTTTACGAAGACCAGCCTTCATAAACATTCAAAAACTATATAGTCTACCACTCTTCAACAATTTTCTTCATTAACCAACATTTGACCTGTGTGGATGGGTCAGGTTTTGAAACTAGGCTTATGTAGGTCGAGGTAATTCTGCGATTATTTGGTGAAGCTCTATACTCGATTTGAAATTGGTTGATAGTAATAAATCATTTTTAGCAGCCGATTCCATAGGCGCACCTACCTGACGTGCCGGTTTGAACCCTATTTACTTATCCGAATAATTTACTAATCATTATTGTCATAACAGGTAAAAATAATTATGCCGAGAATTCCGGGAACAATTAATACACAATGTTACTTCAGGTTGTTACGAAAAAGGTAGGTAGGTAGGTAGGTAGGTAGGTACCTCTACTTATTGGTATAAAACTGTGAGTCATTTTAAGAGCGAACAAACCTAATGCGAGTATTCTAGGACACACAGGATTTATTCCAGTTAAGCGAGCTGCGAAATCAGCGCTAAGCATTAGTGAAAAGATTATTGTGCTTAATGTATTTAATGCACTTAGATATCAAAAAAGTGCAATAAGTATCGATTCTACAGTGGAACTTTGTTCAAAGATGACAGGTATTGGAAAAGCAACCATCTACAGGCTGATGCGGGAAGAAAAGACAGGAACCGTGACGCCACCAAAACCATCTCCAGGAAGGCGAACAATACCGATCGATGAGGACAAAAAGGCCATCATAAGACGAAAGGTGCATTCATTCTACTTCAATAAGGAGATCCCTACTTTGGATAGAGTTTTAGGGGCAGTAAAAGAAGACTTTCCTGCAATCAAGAGAGATAAACTATGGAAAGTTCTAAGAGAAATGAATTTTAGATGGGAAAAACATAGTCGGAAGTCTCATTTGCTCGAAAAAGATGAAATAGTGTGCTGGAGACGTAATTATTTGAGAAAAATAAGACAATTTCGCAATGAAAACAAAACAATTTTCTATTTGGACGAAACATGGCTGAACGAAGGCTACACAGTTGGAAAAATATGGACAGACAAAAATGTGACTTCTCACCGGCAAGCATTTTTAGACAGTCTATCAACAGGAATAAATCCGCCCTCTGGAAAAGGAAAACGATTAATTATAACTCACATCGGTAGCTCCAATGGCTTTTTAGAAGGTGGACTATTATCATTCCAATCAGTTCGTACAGGCGATTACCACGAGGATATGAATGCTGATGTTTTTGAGGAGTATTTCGAACAAATGATAGAGCTGATTCCACCTGGCTCCGTCATTGTGTTAGATAACGCTCCGTATCACTCCAGAAGATTGGAGAAGATGCCTACAACTGCTTGGCGAAAAGCAAAAATTATCGAGTGGCTTGTGGAGAAACAAATACAATTTGAGGACAATATGGTTAAAAAGGAGTTGCTATCAATTGTAAACACCCATAAACATCGGTTTCAAAAATATGTTGTTGACGAAATGGCCAAAGAACAGAATATAATAGTGCTTCGGCTCCCCCCCTACCATTGCGAATTAAATCCGATCGAACTGGTATGGGCTCATGTGAAAGGTTATGTGGCTAGAAAAAATACCACTTATAAAATAAGTGATGTTCAAAAACTCTTTGAAGAAGCGCTTCAAGAAGTCAACGCGGGGAAGTGGCAAAGATGTATAGAGCATGTAATAAAGGAGGAGGAAAAAATGTGGCAATTGGATAGTTTACTGGAAAAAACGGTCGAACCACTTATTATCAATTTAGGGGAAGAAGACAGTCCTTCAGATATTTCATTTTCTGATGATGATTAATTCAAAGCGAAGAAATGTAATGACTTACTATAAATTTTATAGAATTCCAAATAGAAACATTTTTCCAAATTTACTTGTTTATTGGTTGCTTTATTGTTATTAGTATTATATTTATTCAAATACAAGGGTAACAAATCATGCCACACATCCGAATGTTCACTAAATTATATAATTATTGTGTTTAATATAAACTTAAACCCACCCGAAAGCACGTGCATGAGTGCAAAACATCACAGGTAGAATCCTACCGCTTATTGTTCGAGCCTCGGTTAAGCTTTGTATTCGACGCCCTTATCAGATCTATAGGAATGGAAAGTTTAATAAATGCAAAAGGGTCTATACTTTCAATGTATGTACTATTTAAAACTTGGCAATTTAGGTGGACCACTTTGTATACGTGTTTGACGGATTTTAATGATTTATTACTATCAACCAATTTCAAATCGAGTATACATACATTAAAATCCAAAGTTCCTTTTCATATCTGACCAGAGCATTTATCATAGCTAAAGAGCCACCAATAGCTGTGAAGCATTTCACTAGAAATATCATTCATCGTTCTACCCTTCGCATCCAAATATAAATCAAATTGTTGTCCTGAAAATAAGAATGAAAGTACTGATTCTGTGTGAACGTATAGTCATTTTTCATATACAGCAGGATAATACAAAAACATTTTTTCTACGACTGCTATGGGAAATAGTTTTTTTCCCACAATTTACGAAACTACAAAGTGTCACTTTGCCTAAGCCGTGGGGCAGATTTTTTCTCACGGCACTTTGCCCACGCCACATACCTTTATATATGGAGAATCACATAAAATCGACAAAAACTTAGTATGCTACTGTCACCTTCAAATACCTACTTAGTTGTCACAAAACTGTCAGATTATATTGGAAGTTTTCAAATTCGAAAAGGTAGTTTCTAATAACAGAGAATTCAATGAAAAGAAATAACGTTCCGGGTTTGACCATACAAAATTCTACAAATTTCACCATCAACATGAAATTATTCAACAGTTTAGAGATGGGATACTTTTAGTGTTATTTTTGTTTTACTATCCATAGTTGATTGTATTCTTTAAATTTGTGCAGTTGTAGAAAAAGTATAGTGTGCAACATGTGGGGAAAGTACTTTTCTCACTCGTATGTTTGCGTCCCTCGCCCTACGGGCTCGTGCCACAAACTTCCACACTCGTGAGAAAAGTTGAACTTTCCCCACTTGTTGCACAATATACTATTCTAAGTCTACAATAGGAGTATAAATTAATACTATTTCTCACTAATATTATATGAAAACAATAACTTCCCCTCAACATAGTAAATTTAATTTATAGGAAATCCATTCGTATACGCCACTGGTGGAAGCAGTTTGCATTTTTAGTCCGTCTCAAGGGCAAATGATTATTGGTGCATGCAAGATTATATACTATATTCATCCCCATCCCTATTTCACCACATCGTTCACACGCATTTAAGTATTTTTAAACTCGTTAATTTTAAGATATTGCGTTTTTAATATAAACATTTATCGCCTGTGTGGTGCGTTGTTATATAAATAAAACTAATGTATATTTAACCCAGTCATAAGAAACGAGGGGATATAACAATGTCTGTGCATATGGAATTGTTTAGCCAATATTGGTTAGTGTTGTCTGTCAACACGACGTGGGTTAATTTTCAATTGAGATTATTGACTGATTCTGTTGTTTGTTTTTGGGGTCTATATCATGCAATATTTCAATTAAAATAAAAGTAAGCAATTTTTTTTGTTTACAGTGATAATTGAACAAATGAAATATTTGAAGGGGTAGTGAAAGTGGAAAGATTTAAAGTGTTAAGAGAAATCGATTTTTTATTTAATTGCTTTTTCCTGTGAGTGCATAGTGATTGAATATAATTTCATTCAAAAATGGAGAAAACTGTTCATATTTGACAAATCTGCCAAATTCTTGGCTGTATAAAATAAACTATACATCTTATAATTTCAGGAAACAAGCATCCAGAAATGTGGCAAAGGAAAATATCTAGGACTTACTTGATCGCTGAGGGGTTTCCGACATTATTATATCTAATGAGAATACGGTCGACATTTCCGGTTATACCGGAAGTTGTAGCCAAGTTCGTTATCTCAAATGAAACACTTCATGTATATTCATAACATTTATTTCCATTTAAAATAGGAATATGGGTAGATTTAAAAAAGTAGGAGTCGAAACAGTGAATTCAATCAACATCAAATAACAATTATCTCCAGGATCATAAAAGTGGGCGACGTCCCAGCACTGTAGTGGAACGCGTTTGATGCGATAATTACCGTAAGCAAGGTCGGACATTGGTTAGTACTTGGATGGGTGACCAAGCTAAGGAAAACCATCGTATAGGGCCCGTACAGCTTGCAGCGGACTGGCATATCACAGCTCACACGCATTATACCAATGAGCACGAGGTATAATGTAGATATGCCGTCTTTCGGAGGAGACGTAAAGTCGAGGTTCCGATTCCATGGATGTTGGGCTCGTTAAAGAACGCTACCACTGGTTGGAACACTAGTGGGTACGCCAAAATTTCCGGTTATGGGTAGACTGCTCCCGGCGTCGGTGATTAGCCTCAGTCGCAGAAATAGACCGACGTTAAATAACAGAATAAAGAAAAAGGATCATAAAACGCAGTTGTTTATAATTAGTGAGCAATGATAAAAGTGAGGAGATGACGGAGAGTGTGTGAGGGACCGCTGTCCGTGAAATATGCTAGGGGAGTGATTCCGAGGCGGGAGTAACGGCGAGTTTGAGGTGGGCTCGGTTAGTAGGCATTCTCTTGAGAATGAGTCCAACACTGTCCGGGTACTGGTAGGGACTCATACGAACATGAGTTTCACAGCTCAGCCCGGAAAAAGTCAGCAATACAAAAATCTGGAAATGTCACATCAACTTTGTGTGGGATTCATCTGATATTCAATACGCTTCTTCTACTCTTGTTAATTTTTTTCATATATCTATTTGTAACTGTATGGTCTGGGGATAATGACAAATTGGAGACCGTCATTATAATTATTATCAAGTCCAACTGTGAGTCGGGAGAATTTTCATTCGATTGATTAATATCGGAAAATAACTAAAAAATTTCCAGATCCTAATTTTAACCGGTTTTGTTATAATGACTAACGTAACATCGACAAAAACCATCCTGTACCAGATGTTCAATAGTTAAACTGGAGGTAAGCCTGAGATTCATCATGTACACGTTTTTTATTTAAAAAAAAGGAGAAGGAGAAGAGTAGAAGTATTTTTATTAATGAATATCTTTAACTTTGCCTTGGATTGAGGGAATTAAACGGAATAAATATTTTTGGAAGGAGCGCAGCCTGAGCTAATTACATCTACTATAAAACAAATGCTTTCAGTTCCAATTATTATAGATAGACGACAGCTTCAGAAGAAAGCGAATTGAAATTTGTCTGTATTAGAAGGAATCGATAAAAACAACTAGTTAATTGAAACTGAAACTGATTAAACTGGCAAAAAAAGTCCTAAGGGACATGTCGATATTTTCTGTCTAGCAAAAACCATAAAACATTGTATTGGCTCGTCCTTAATTATTACTCCTACTTACAAGACATATATGAACATATCTAACACAGTAAAAAATAATTCCCACTTATACGCTCAAATGGTTCTCAATCATTGTCTACACAAAGTCAAATAATCTATAACCAGCCTGAAAGAATAAGCAGGACACTCATCAAACTGGAATATCATATTTTATTTTGTTTGTTGGAGAACCTTTTGTTATTAAATGGGTATTTCATTTTTTTCAAGTTTGCTAACGAGTGGCAACACAAAATATGAAAAGTGTCAATACAAGGGACTGAGACTCCAAAAATATGAATGTGAAATAAGAGTTCGATATTATGACATATGCCTTGGTTGTTGACTTCAACCACAAAAGAAGTGAGATATGAATGGGTAACAAGTTCAATGGTTAGTTCTAATATTTATTTATAACAGCATGAGATATTTTATGACTACCTGAAATATCATTTCTCCCTATAACCTTGGATAATATATTGAAGACCACAGTCTGACTTTGCTAGTTCCAGTATACGAATTTTTATTGAGTACTCACATTCATATATTCGATGGCTAGTTTCTACCAACAAGCCAATTTTTCGGAAGAATTAAATGAGAAATTATAGCTTCAGAAATTGCGGAGGCTATTATATAATTCGTTCATGAAATTTGGACCACCTGAGTATCTTGCAAGTCTCAATATATGAGCCAAAGTTGACATGTTTATGTGGAATATGTTTGAGCTGTGGAGGGGTCAAAAGTGGCTCCAAATGGTTTGTGTGATATTACACACATACTGCTCGCCATTGGACAATTTTTGATGAAATACCCACCAAGCGTTATAATGAATCAAGTAGCAAACAATATTGGATACCAAAAAGAATCCAAATCAATATTTCATCAACCCCAAACAACCAATACAAATTCAGTCAACAGAATATTCATATTCAATGTAGAATAGAAGCGAATAACATTCAAAACTCATAATGGGATAATTCCAAATATAATAGATGTTTTTCCAAGCCAGTATATGTGTACGGACCAACACCAAAACTGATCACAAAAAAAGCAGCATAGAGGTATTTGAGGTGATAAGTTTTGTGAATGAAGTGCAACGTGACTCTTTGTACGCTCGCAGAATTGCCAAACAAATATAACAATTCCCTAAGCTTATACGTAACCGACGGCTTACAAATTTAATCCATGTGCTGCGTTGGTGTAATAATATCAGTCACGGTACAACCATTGATCAACAAATAGTCCAGGGAGAAATTTTTCAAACAGTGACATTTTTTGTCGCGGGATTGTACTTTGGTCAATCAAGAACTAGATATATAAAAAATTACAATCTCACATGCGAAAAAAAA
>CAJUYH010005347.1:11084-23593 GCA_910591685.1 Galerucella tenella
AAATGATATACCCAAATTAATGCAGACTTGAAAATTAAACAGCTGAGTTTGTTCGAGCCTGTTTCCAATCTAACAATGTAATTGGGTGTAGACCTTGGTAGATTCAACAGTCGTTTAAAAAAAATATGTCTGTACACGTTCTAATAAGTCTGCATACCTTGAGCCCCACACCGCTAATCCATAAGAAAGTGAGGACAATATAATTGATTCATAAAGCTTTATTCTCGCAGACCAGGAATTAACTTTAGATTCGCACATAATATTCATTACAACACCTATTGCTTGTTTTGCTTTTATAATAGTTCGTTTCGTCATTTCCAAGTACAAAGAAGATGACGAAAATGTTACACCTAAATAATTGAAAGCTTCAACTATTTCAATTGGTTCGTTATTGAGAGGAAAGTTATAACGATAATTACTACTGTACCCTCCTTTACTATAAATCATTATTTTTGTTTTTTTTGTAAGTTTACCGCAATCTTATTTTCTATCGAAAATTTTTCTAGAGTACTTAATTTCCTTGAAATATCTATTGGAAAATCACCTAAATAATCCGCATATAACAAAAGAAACACATCCCGATGACCATTCACATCTACACCCCTATGCCCCGCATTCTTAAAATATTCTTCAATATCGGCCATAAATAAACTGAGGGACTTAGCGACTCACCCTGAAGTACTCCTTCTGCAATGTCAAAACTTTTACTAAATGAATTATTAACTTTAACAGAAATTCTAGCATTGTCATAGAGATTTTTTATTACTCTTATTATTTTAGAGCTAACACCCAAATTATATAGTTTCAGCCCCAAAAGATCGTGATTTATACTGTCAAAAGCACGTCTAAAGTCCACAAAAACGGCAAAAATCTTACGTTTTGGTAATCTCAAATGAATCTGTAGAATTGTAATTCAATATAAATATATTATCCATACAACTCCTATTTTTCCTAAGACCGTATTGACACTCTGGTAAGACCGAGTACTCTTCACACCAACTTGATAAACGATTTGGCAGAATTAGTGTAAATACTTTTGCCATACAATTTACTAAGGTAATACCACGATAATTATTAGGGTCCTCAAGAGAACATTTTTTTTAAGCATTATTAAAATTATGTCGTACCAGGCTGAAGGGAACTTCTCCAAATTAAAAATTTTGTTATACAAATTGCAGATATGTAGTAGCCAATTTTGTGGGAGATTCTTTGAATGCTCATATACAATTTGATCTTTGCCTGATGACTTGCCGTTTTTGCAGACTACCAAAGCATTAGACAATTCCTCAAAAGGAATTTCAGAATCCAAATATTGATATCTGGCATCGTAAAACTCCAAAGTAGTAGGTATCTTTTCATTATAGGTACTGTCATAAAAGACCTCCCACTGCGAAATATTGATAGGACAGTTTATGTACCTACGTTTAAAAGACTTAATCATTTTCCAGAATTGTTGTTGATTTTTTGTTTCAGATAATCAGGGCTATTCACTAAACAAAGTTGTTATGGATAGCAACGCGAAATTGGTATTCACTATTCAAGTGAAGTCGCTATAAGAGTTTCTATGCATAATGACAAGTGGCTATGAGAAGTGGTTCACTGGCAACTGCTCCAGAGGTGTTGTTAACGAAAACTACTTGCGTCAGACACTCATTGGAATGTTTTTATTTATTTATTCTATATTCTATATGCATGGGCTGCACAATATATATGTATCAAAGCTAATATACACATGGATGATCTAGGGCCACTGGATGATGAAGAGAATATAAACATTCCAGACCCAATTCAGAGACAAGAAAATGTGAACATTTCAGCTTTAGGTAGTAGAACAAGAAGAACTTTAGTTGACCATTTTAGGTAATTTTCTTTGTTATAGGGAATTATAATTTCTGGTCATTCTTTATAAATTCTTCTGTACGAGTCTTAATAAGAATCCATCATACATTTTCAATACAGCTACAAATCTCATTTATTTTGTCTTTAAATTATTTTAATTCGTTTTTTAAAAGGATTTTAATCGTAAACTATATTGTTCAATTTAGCTTAATCGAAAAAATAAACAATCACAAAAATATTTGAGGTTTATAATTATTTACTCTGTCAAAGCAAAGAAACGACTAGACCTATTTTCCGCACATTAGAACTATTTTGCGGCGCTGTCACGTCCATTTTCACGTATTGATCTTGAAGGTTGTTATCATAACAACAGTTGCCAACCGTGTATTAGAGAATACTAAAATTTCGCAAGTGATTACTGAAGTCATTATCGAAAGTTGTTAGCAGAGTTGCTATGGCTAACAACTGCGATAACCACTTTACTTAGAGAAAAGCCCTGATGTAAACAAAATATTATGTTTCTGATAGTCACTGTAGTTAGGAACCTATAGGGAAATTTTTGAAAGCTGGCGGGAAATATTAAAGATCCCGCTTCATATGGGATTTTCAATACATGAGGAAAATATTCGCTAAAAAAGATCCCGCTTCATATGGTATTTTTAATACATGAGGGAAGTATTTGCCGAAAATATCCCGCTTCATATGGGATTTCCAATACATGAGGGAAATATTCGCCGAAAAGATCCCGCTTTATATGGAATCCTCAATATATGAGGGAAATACTCGCTGTAATTTGCTACTAACAAATTATCAGTGTGATTTTGATGCTATTGGCTTATTTGAATTCTTTTTCACATCACGGTTGGCTGACAGGATCATTTAAAGAATAATCACTACAATTTAAATATGCTCCAGGAATCCCAAGGATATCCCAGGAAACTCAAGTTTGCCAAGTTTCATATTATGTGTCATGTGGACAGTTCTGAAATAATGTACTGTCGAGAGGTCGTAGAGTACCAGTATAACCTTGGCAATGATGAACTGTTGTTATACACAGTTGCCCGTACCATGCTGTTATTATCGGTTTTCATGAATTTCACAACCCCAAGTTGATAAGTAGAGACCACAGTCATGCAATTATTTTCCTATACACGTCTTTTAAATTGGGTATTTATACATCATCAACTTCCACTTAAAAACACAACTTCATACCAAATACTTCTCTTATAACAATTTGGATGAATATATCTGAAAGACGCCTGACTCTATTATCTTTTGGATTTAAATGAGATATTCAAGACTTTGAAATTACAAATTCATACGGTTCGAAATGAACTTGCATAAACAAGATATAATTAAGCAGAGGACAAGCTTGTAAGTAATTTGAAAATGTAAATTGTGGCTTCGTATTTTGATGGCGCCCTTAATTTCTATGTCGGATACGATCTAACAGCAATCAGATTGCTGTTTTACTGTTATGTTTTTGTTGAATTTCGGTTTTACTACTTTGTTGGCTGGTGAATGTATTATACATAATATATTTGTATACAGGATGCGACAAATAACCCGTTGCGTGCTCAATACAAGTCAGAGATATATTTTATCCGAAAATAAGAATTATGTAATCAGTTATGCATGATATTTCTGCTACTTGAGGATGAACAATTTTTTTTTCAGTTCATCTTATATGTATGCTTCATATGTGCGAGGAAAATACATTTTTCGATAGCCCATGATTTTTCATTATAAAACTGTTTCGACTTCTAAGTCATTGACACATACTTTGATGTCCAATAACTAATCACAGTAGATTGTTATTTTATTTTTTATGGTACAGTTTGTTATCTGAAGTGAATTTGGTAGTTCCACAGGATAACGAAGGATTTTTGGTAGGCTTATTTTCAGTTTGTGGGCTCTTCGGCTAATATTGAGGCTAAAGCATTTCATGAAGACATGTTCCTCACGGACAGGAGATTTTTAACAGCTTTGGCATCGATGCGTATCTTCTTTCACTATCAAGAAAGCGTATAATATATGTGAACTGGATATGTCCTATCCTCAATCTTCAAATGGTTGTTTTATCTCGTCTGGTCAATAGGTATGCAGGTTGTATGTTATTTATGGGTCATGATGTTTGTAGTTTGTGGTATTGTGTAGTCCGAAGCGGTTGCCATTGTTTCTTAGTTTTTAAGGAATTTCCTGGTTCATTCATTGCATGTCGCGTTACAGCTGGCCGAGGAGTACAAGTAAAATGACAAGCGCTCGACCACCGTACACAGACAATAAATAAAAGAAATAGACTATTATTGATTGGAATAGCTTCTACTACTTTATATCTCTGAATAGTTTGTCAAAAATTCACGAATTAAATATGGATGGGATGGAAAAAATCCACATACATACTCCACAATATGAAAATAGAAAGTATGAAAACTATTTTAAGTCGTTAAAGATGATAAGTACCAGATTCTATAACCAACTTTAGAATTCGTTTTGCATATAGAAACAATATTGAATAATTGCATTTAGTGGAAAAATTTGATCAGGAACCAAACTATCGAAGCAAAACGAAAAGTAGTAATAAAAAACTTCCATTTCTGTAATTTTCAATGTCGCGATTCGTGAATTTTATTTTGTAAAATAAACGCACTCTATACCTCATTTAAAAACCAGGAGGAGTGATTTGAATTTAAGTTGGCAATTCTGAAGACCTCTGATTGGTCAGATTCAGCCCAGTTTCACACAATACTGTTTAATATTGACATCAGCTGATAGTTTTCATTTTTGATAGTTCTGACAGATAAATAAATAAATATTGGATGAAAAACCAATAATATTCTCAAGCAGTGGGTACATTATTACTTTACATTTTTTTAAAGTGGTAAAGTCGGTTTAGCGAGTATTAAGGGAATACTGAAGTAGAGGAACATTATATAGTGCAGAAAATATTGGAGGAATACCAGGACTTTTGAAAAATTGTGATGAGTGGATAAAAAATGTCGTTCGAAGAACAAAAATGTTATCTGTGCTGGACAAAATTTTGCAAGCTTCAAAGAAACGTTCAGGCTTTCTTGAAACAAATTAAATTTATCTGTGTCACCTTTTGACGAGTCAAATGTAGGTACCTACTATTTATTTGTTATATACCTACATATTTGGGAAGAAATCGGCAAAGTTCATCGGAAGAACATGCCATGGAAGATATAAAACAATATAGGAAAGAATGGGTTCGGTAGAAAATATATTATTGGTTTTTGAAGTAAAAAAGAAGGAAGAAGGTATCTCAGAAGTATTTGAAAAGTGGTTTATTACACTTAATCCGGCAACATAAAGATAACTGTTGGAAATGTTTAAATTAATACTGCAAATTGCTCTACAATGCTATTAATTTTGTAGTATTGTTATTGCCAGAACATATTATCAATTGTCATATTCTTTTAAATTTAATTGTGATAAATATAATTAAAGTAACTTGACTATTTGTAATTCTCCACCATGAACAATGACCATAATTTGTTTGGTGTCGATGTGAATCCGAATCTTCTTATGTTTGAATAAGAAACGAAACAGGAAAAAGTCTTACATTTTGTTTAATGCGTAGGTACATCTAAAAAATATACTGCAGATCAGAGGCATATTTAATATATTTGGAACACGACTGTTGACTACGCTTTCGGAACACACCCTTTAGTAACTAATCTGGTAACTTTTAGTGGTGTGAGTAAGGCTTTTCAAATTACTCCTTCTGGTTTTTAAATGAACTATAGTGAAAAAATATATTTATAACGTAATGAAAAATTTTTACAAGAGTGGAGAAATGGGATGTAGGTAGATCATTGTTCACTTATTTTAATAATCATTTTAATAACCACGAAATATAAATTACATGTTTAGACTATCAGACTCAGGGCAAGGATTAAGTTATTGATAAAATAATCAGAGTTGGAAATAATTCAGATACTTAAATGAATATTTTAACATGCGTTTTTATCTGAATAACCTTCGGAGAAACAGTGACATAATTGCGAAAATTTCAAAAATGAGTTGATGATGTCAAATTATTCCTGAAGCTAAACTATATCGGGTACCACGAGAACAGAACTGTAACTCGTCCCAAATGCACTAGGGTGCGTTCACATACTTACTCCCAGAGTTAAAGATTAACTCTGTATCGTTTATTTACTTACTCTAGAATCTCTAGATGATGGATCAGCCATACATATAAACCACGTGACTTAACTCTCGCGTAACTCTAGATGTAACTCGGAGTAAGTTTATAAGCACGCCCCTAGATAGCGGATATATTTGATGACAGGGATGACAGCTGATACGTACCATAACCGCTACAAAACTAGTTGTAGTGGCGAGTGGATATCACGGAAGATGAATTTGACCGTTCGTTCGTTGAAAAGAGAACCCCAAAACTGAAGCGAGCGTACAATTCCCATTTCTGGGAGACGAAAATAGGACCTACTCCAATTAATTACTACTGATACTCTTCCAAAATATTATGAACACTTTTAAAATAATTTGTTTCAAAACTTTGAGTTATTATGATTTTGTACTGAATTTTTGTTTTCCATAGAGCACAAATTCAACTATGAAATTGACTTGTGAAGTCCTTTCTGTTTATTGCTATCCATAATAAGACACATTTGTGAGCTTTGCCAAAATTTCATAAATATATGAGAGGTTATGTCGCAGGAGAAACAGAAAAACAACAATTTTCCCACTACTAGCTGTGAAGTTGACAATTTTTGCTTTTTCCAGCCAACTGAGGAGTAAAATTGCTCTTTTGGTGGTTTGTAATTTTTTCTACCATTAACTTAAGTCAATAGTGGAAGAATTCAAATATTTCGAGAATTCAGTGATAGTAGTTCAACTGAAACTTGTGCAACATAATTTTGTATATCCAGAAGATTGTCTTTAACATATTTTTTATTTGGAATTGCCTATCAAGATAAAATTATTCGAATGAAAATGCCATTAAATTAAAATTCGCGCTCAATCAAAAATGACTGATGACATAACAGTACGTTCATAATATATCTAAAACCGACTGTGTATTTGTCAATCAGACGACGGGGTAAACGCTTTTCGTGGTGCGTTTGTAATTTATTTTTATTTTTGTCCTAAATTTGGCTCGTAGTGGAAAATATTCTATATACAGCATGGTGGTGAAGACATTCATAAACCTCGCACCTCCGTCCGCTCGCCCCTCGCGGAATAATTTTGATACTGGGTCAATAATAAGTCTACACCACCTCGGTGTATGATACACTATTTTTGTATAATAAACTAAACAACTAACAGTTTGTATTACTTTCAATCTAACTTTCCATAACTGTTTTGCTATTCACTTCCAAAAAAACTTATGCATTTGCTGAACAATTAATCGATTTGCATTCAAGTCAAGATTCTCCAAAGGTGCGATGTATTATAATACGGAGAATAAAATTGAAATTGGTCTTTTATTGATCTTCTACCATTCCTATTTTCAAATTATCAAGCAGAGATTGAAAAAGCGATTTTAATACCCGAAAGAGAATAATAGCAGTTTACTGAGTAAAATCCAAACAGTTGCACACAAAGATTTTTTTGTTTGTACACAGATTCAAGGTTATTGTGGACTTGAACTCCTTCATATGTCAGATCGAAATGGGAATTGTATCGGGGTCTGCTGCACAATACATTAATTCCTAATTGTCAATGCTCCACTCACTCGTTATTGTTACCAAGTTTGGGGAATTATTTTGTATTTTGGATGAAAAGGTGAATTAATGTTGAGGGTAACATACAGTGGAAATGAGATTGGCTTCAACGATTGGGGCAATAGCATTCTTAAGATTATATGTATACATATAAATGACTACAAGGAAAGCAGCAAAGATCATTCTTTTTTCAAGACATGAATACATCTGTTTTGTTCTTGTTTTCGACTGTATACTGGGTTTTAATCCCATGATAATATCCACCATTGCTGTTCTTCAACCACGTCTGATGAGTATCAAAATTTAACTCATTAATATTCCTGTACAGGATAATATTAGAGCAGGACACGAGAAAGTTGAAGTGACTGAAATGATAGAATGTGGAGACTTGATTTATTTATCCAATTTATTCACAGTTTTTTGCGAAAAAAATCTCATTTTATTGAAGTGTATTATCATATATGTCACAGGTGGTAGTCGGAAAACAAAAAGGCGATGTGAGGCGTTATAATAGTATTAATATACTACCCTTCACAGTTCACATCAATTGATTGATATTGCAGAAGTAAATAACTCAAATCTGTCAGGTTTTTTGACAAATAGAATTCTAGTTTGTGGTTAGATGAGGAGATGTCACTATTATCGCATATTCACCGTTTTCTTCACTGAGATTGATGTATCTGTGCAACAATGATTCCTCCGTTACCGAATTATGTTCTCTGAGCTTCTGGATGGACAACATATAAAGGGGAACATGATCCAGGTGAATGATAAATTAGATGCCCTACCCATGCCCTACCAATGGAAATGAAACAGATTGAAGATAAAAACACAAAAATGAAAAAAAAGATAGATAGACGGGAAGACCGAATACAGCTTTTGGAAAGGAAGATAAGAAGGGGAAACATCATAATAAGAGGAACAGAGGATAATGGAATGGAGAATGAAACACAAACAAAATAAAGAATTTGCGAAATTTTAAAAAAAATAAGAATCAGCATGAACAGGAAAAAAAACTAGATGAAACAAGAAAAATCGGGAAGTAGAACGCTGGGAATAGAAGACTAGTATTCGTCAAACAAAGCGAAGGAAGCTTGAGACCAAAATTCCAAGAGCAACGGAGAGTACTAATACTGCAGATGAAAGAGTCAAGAAACGGAGTATACAAAGCATATATTGAATACAACAAGCTGATAATAAACTACGAAACATACAGGGCGAGTGACAGAAAAAAAAGAGACGGATGTGGATGAGGAGGGGGAAGCAGCAGTACACAAAAGAGAACCGTGAATAACAGGTCTCCAGAGTGCGGTGGATTTGGGGAACAAATAAGAAAAATAACACGTATCAACGGAGAACGGAGATATCAGATAATTATTTATTGATCAGTTATTCTACACTTTATCACTAGAAACCACAGTAAAGTGTTAAATTTTAAATTATATGACTTCCTAAAAATTGAATTGATCAAAAGCATTCTCAATAAAAAATCGAACTCCAATTAATGCATAAATCGTTTATTTTCCAATCAAATTAACATCCAGATTTTCATTTCTACAGTCAGAAGAGCTTCATTGTAACAATCACCTAGCTACAATTGTGATGATTAATAAATATTACCGCACTCTGTAATTATCACGTCCCATTTTAATTACGAAAAATCTGCAAAAATTAGAACATAATCATCAACCAGCATAAAGTAGCGTGAAAAAACCTATTAATTAGAAATCACCGGGTCTTTAATATTATTCCAAGTGAATAAGCCGTTGTTGTTGAGCCGGTTATTAGGAATTCAACGGAAGTTTTGACAGAAAGGTATGCACATAGTTTCATAATTAAATAAAAACCTGTTATGTACTTAGGAGATATCGTCCAGTATGTGAAGATCCATAAATTATGATTTTTCCTTGAGTTAAGTTTAAACCAATCGTTCGCTGTTAGTGATGAGCACTATTATTCATTATAGGTTAACTCAACACTTATCATAAAAAAACCAATATGGAAAAGCACGATTTAAATAACATCACAGTCTGCTTCACGACGGGATCACACTATCTATGTTGGAGTAACTGAGCGATTTCTATAAAAATTGGCATAGATAGACAACAAGTCATGGATGGTTCATGGAAAATATATCTTGACATAGGAGCACTAAACCGAGAAAGAACGACAATTTTTTCACATTTACCTCTACCCTTTATATTTTCAGTTTTTCTAATTTCAAATTGAGTTTTGATGTCACTTTATGTAGTTTCCCATAAGATTTATACTTATCGAAATAATTATTTTTTCAATGAAAAATTGACAGGTGCATACCAATTAAACCAATTGGAAAACATCTTCGGAAGATAATAAAGCTCCAGGTCCTGACAATATAAAAAACGAGCATGTTAAATTAACAGCAAAGTGTATCTCTGCGCCTTTGTGTAAAATATTTAATATGTGTCTTCAGACGGGTAAAATACCTCAACACTTTAAAAATGCGTTGATTGAACCAGTATATAAAGGTGAGAAAAGAACTGAGATGGCGAACTATAGACCTATATCGCTAACCTCAGTTTTTTCGAAACTTCTTTAGAAGTTAATTAAAATACGGCTCGTTTCATATTTGGATAAATTCAATGTAATATCTGAGTCGCAATTTGGATTTCGCGGAAACAAGAGCACCCAATATGCCATTGCGAAATTGGTATCGCGTATTTATAACGCAGTTGATACTAGCAAATGCTGTTTAGGTGTGTTTATTGATCTAGCAAAGGCTTTTGTCACAATAAGTCATGATCTTTTGCTGGAAAAACTTGAACGTTTGGGAATCAGAGGCGTGGTTCTGGATTTGTTCAAAATTTCTATTCATTAAAATTGTACCTGCCTTCAAATTATGTAATTTGTTATTCTTGTATACAGGTGTATAAATAAAAATGCAACCATAGACAGGTTCCACTACGAACCTATTTGGGCGAATAAACTTATTATTATATTCCACCGGGTTGATTAGTAGTACGATCAAGGTAATTGGTGACATGTTGAAAACTTCTTTTTTTGTATACAAGGCTGTTAAAAAATTTATGCAAAGTTCAAGTTAATTTTTTAGGGTGATGAACTAAGACTCCGCATCCGTCTGTCACCAGGCTGTATCTCATGAACCGTGATAGTTAGACAGTCGATATTTTCACAGATGATGTACTTTGGTTGCCGCTGTAAGAACAAATACCGGAACAGGATAAAATAATGGATGTCAAAGGTAATGGTATAATACTTCCATAATGCATGACAAAGTCATTGAAAATCGAAAAACAAAGACCGTTTACTGGGAAGCAACAACCACTGGCTATATGCCACGAAGGAATAACACTCCAAAGTTAAACGGTGTTGGTATAACTGCAAGATAGAGCCAATCATTTTAGTTTGCAATTCGGAATTACTGCTGGAAAGCTGACTATATATAGTTAATACAGTATAGTTAAATGTGATTCCTTAGTTACTTAACCGTAGGTTGATATATTCTAACTCTCCGCGTTCTACCTTTTGTGTTAGCTAGCAAGCCTGAGAGATCCCTGGGTGTGAAATATATACCCTTTTCCTCATTTTCCTCCAGCAAGCTGGCATGCCCACTAAAAACCTCCTTGTCCAGTCACCACATCAGAAATCGTCGAAAGAACATAACATCCAATGCGGCCGGCGACGTGCTCCACAATCTGTGCCTCGAAAAGCCATTTGTTATTCTTTGATTCTCACATTCTGTCCCGTCTTTTTTCCTCCTTTTGGAATTCTCTCTCTCCCAGCTCCTTCTGCCTCATCACACTTCTTATGTAGCTCCCTGTTTTTTTTCATGCATCCTCAGAGCTAAGCATGGACTATAGGATCCCTTCCGGGGTTGCGCTAAAACCTATGTCTGCCTCATAGTGCGATCTCTTTGTGTCCCATATTTGGCAGTTCGTCAGGGTATGTTTAACGTCATATATCTGCCGGCCATAGATGCAGAGATTGTCCACGGCTTTACCAATTCTATTAGTATAGGTCCTGAAGGAGCCGTGTCTGGTCATAAACTAGGTGATGTAATAATCCATCTGCCTGTGCCCGCATTCCATCCAGGCTTCTAGGTCAGGGATTAGCTGTTGAGCGGTCAGCTTGTTGTTGCTCCATTGGACTTGCCACTTCTCCATTGTTTTCCTCCTTTCCTCTTCTCTTTCTATATACGTCACTGCCCCCAACTCTTCCTTCCTTTCCTTCGCCAAAAGGTCTATTGGTGACACCCTTGCTATCATGCTAATGGCCGCGGCCGAGACAGTTTGATATGCAGATGTTACCCTGAGAAGCATCTTCCTCTGAGAGAATCTGATCATGTTTCTGTATTTATTTTATTCCTTAGCCTCCTTCCAGACTGGGGCCACATAAAGCAGCACCGACTGGACCACCCCGTATAACAGGCGCCTTTTCTACGTGCCGGGTCCTCTTATATTCGGGAGGAGTTTGGATAAGGCTGTGGTTTGCCTGTCCGCTTTCTAGCAGGACCTACGAATATGTTCATTGAATATACGTTTATCATCCAACCATACTCCAAGGTACTTCACATATTTTTTTGGGATTATCCTGGTTCCGCACAGTTCGAAGTATACCTCTTCCCTTTTCCTCGGACCCTTTATAATTATGGCCTCCGTTTTGGTAGGCGCTACCTCCAATCCACTCCGACTCATCCATCATCCTATTTGAGCGAAAGCTTTGTTTGCTTTTCTCATGAGGGTCTCTTTTTTCCTTGCTTGGACAACCAGCGCTGAGTCGTCTGCATAGGCGATAGTTAAACACCCAGGCGGGAGATGTAGACGGAGTACTCCATCATACAGCGTGTTTCATAGCTCCATATACCCTCATCCTACCAAAAACTCAATAAATAGACGTAAAACCACAGTAACTGACTGAATGGACAAAGTTTCGCGGCAAAAAACAAAAAAAAAATTGATA
>CAJUYH010005348.1:0-17006 GCA_910591685.1 Galerucella tenella
AATAATAATAAAAAAAGAATTCTATTATACACAGCTTTATGATTCAGACTTGTCTTTAGCTTGGAGGCGTCCATTAATGGGCTCGTTTACTAAAATTTTTAAATCATTTTTAACTGTCGTAAAACAAAGTACTAGGGATAAAAATATGATTCTGAAAATTTCATGTCAATAGAATATGTCGTTCTCCTAATACAACCAATTAAACAAGCATACCGTAGCGGGGCGAAGACTATGACTGTGACGTCACCGCATATGAAAGTTAATATACACTAACATTACGCTTCTGACTGTAATGTGCCTCGCGTAAAATTTATTTATTTTGAATTACTTACAAAATTGTTGTGTTAATAAAATAAAATGTGTGGACCTATTTTGAAGAA
Source organism: Galerucella tenella (assembly GCA_910591685.1). Lineage (NCBI taxonomy): Eukaryota > Metazoa > Arthropoda > Insecta > Coleoptera > Chrysomelidae > Galerucella > Galerucella tenella. Next base: position 381 of record CAJUYH010005348.1, read on the forward strand.
AACAGACTCATTAAATCCTCCAGAAGTGGACTTGCTAATGAAGTTTTTTAATAAAAAACACGGGTTTATTAAATTATAATTTTATACTATGTGACACATAGTTTTTGGCTGTTTTCCGGCCAGAATGATTAAAAATGTCAATATTTTCATAAATACATGCTCTCTCAAATGATATACAGGGTGATTCCAGATGTTTTATTTTATTCCTGGTCTGGTGGACAAAGTTACGGAGATAACGTTGCAGGTTACTCAGTAAAAACAAAGTATGTTGACTTATCAGTTAATGTTTTGAGTCTTTTTATGCTTTTCTGCCATTCCATTTTTTGCATCCCCATTAATAGAAATAAATGTTTTGTTAGATATTTTAATCGTAGTACTTTTACATTCTGGAACCGCACAATATTTATAGCTCTTTTTTTACTCTGGTTCTGGACCATTGTGTCGAATAGTTCAAATTATTTCTAAACGTTCTTATTTCACAAACATAACACTGTTTAGAGTTTGATAAAACGTATAATAAAAAATAATGAGCATTATAAGCAGGCAAAGTACTGTTACTAGCCAAGTAGTCATCTAACCGAAAACCGATCGGCGCGGTATCCGCTCTCTGAACGAGAGATTTCATATGCGATGACGTCACGCCTGAAATTCGGAGAGGAGCACTGTTTAATGTTTATAATTTTTTTAGGCGACTTAGGAGTCTCGCTGACATCTAATTTTTTGCACAGAGCTTCAAAATGACGTGCTCTTCCTAATGGTAAAATAAAAAAAAATGTAAGTGAGCCCATTACGTGAGATGTTTTAGGGGGAAGGGGATCAAGCTAAATCTTTCCAAATCTCACTTAGGGGGGAGGGGGGCTCTTGGCAAATATCATGTACTTATTTTTCTCGCAGAAAACGGTGTATCTAAAGTTGCGTTTAAAAAAAGTACGTTAATATTCACAAATACTAGTCTTTGCTAGTCTTCAATGGAAGTAGGTAATAGAACAAGTTTTTTTCTCAATAACCCAACAAGTTTGCAGTCCAAATAAAAATTTTGAAGAATCTCGCGTGAGATTTGGGGTGGGGGTAGGTAGTTGAGGAACATCTTACGATATCTCACAAAGGGGGTGAGGGGGTCAAAAAATTCTCAAAGACGCCTCACGTAATTAATGATCGCCCCCCTTCTAACATTCCTATTTATACCTATAGTACAGGAAATGAATATAAAAAAATGGCAAATCCTCGCTGAATTTTCAATATACGACTCTGCCACCGCAGAGGAGTTCCAACCAAGTACTAATAGTAGATGGCCACCATTTTCTACAAGTATAGTAGCCGAGGATCTGCGAAACGAGTGCACTGTGTGGAGCTGAGGATTTTCCAATTTTAAGAATGCTGCAATTTTCTTGGGAACAGCTCCAATAGTATGAATGCCCACTTCGATAATCAATAAAAAATTCTCCGATTTTCCAAATTTGAAGGCCGCAAATCCACGTATTTTTGGTATAAACCATAGGGATCAAAAATAAGTCCTTCTTTGGGAATGACAAAAACCCTGTCTTTTTGATTTTAGTATGTACACCTCAATGTAATAAAAACTCTGGTACTGGTGCTTTCAAAATCATCCACAGATAGCTTAGCAAGGTCGTCACGTCTACAGGCGCCAAAAAATACCACACATTAATACTTTTCAAGCAACCAGTCACGTAGCTATAGCTTTTTCATGGGGGGGGTTTTGGTTTTTTTCATCTGATAGGTTCAGAAGGAGAAAGCTTTATTGAAGGCGCCGCCAAGGGCAAAAAAATCGAGTGCCACGCATTAAAGCAATTTTTCAAGTGAAATAAATAATGTTTTTTATTTTAAATTCTTTGTTCGACTTGGCTACATCTAAAAGTATTTTTAAACATCGTTTTTCGTTTCGCTTCCTTCTGCTGAAAGGGTTATAACCATGTATATATATATTTTCAAAGGAGCCGTCTCTTCGCCGGCACCACCTCAGCCTCTTGGGCGTATTGTGGATTCTCCTAATGTTCTGACTACAGCCTATTCAGCCAATCCGTTCCCTGTATTAGCTCTTACAGGTTCTTTGCTGGTTGGTTGTAGAAATCTTCTGGAGCCATTTGGGGTCTTCCATATAGTTTTTGCCTCCTGTGGTCCAGCGTCTCACAGTTGCATAATATGTGCAGAGCTGTTTCGGTGTCCTTTTTGCATCTCCTGTATGTGAGGTCTCCGTTATACAGTCCTATTTTGTTCAGGTGCTCCTTTGTGGAAAAATGTTCCGTAAGGAGCCCCGTTATAGTGCGTAGTTTGTTCCTGCTCAAAGAGCAGTTCTTCTGCTACTTTTTCTGATGGTTCTTTCATGAATTTCTTCCCATGTGTTTGCCTGGGTGCATTCTTCCAGTGTTTTTTGTGTTGTTCTTTTATCCACCCTTTTAACCATGACCTAGTGGAGCATCTGGGGATGCCCACAGATGGTTCGGGTCCGTTCATCAGTGTTGACGATCCTGCTCTTGCAAGTTCGTCAGCTTTTTCATTGCCAGCGATTCCTTTGTGACCTGGTACCCACTCCAGTGTTACACTGTTCCGAGTCGCCAGTCTTCTAAGTTCTTCGCCGCATTCCCGTACCAGCCGAGATGTTACCTGTATATTAACTTGGGAGCACCTATTTGAAAAAATGATAGATGATTGAAAATTGAAGCTTTTATTAAAACAGAAAACTAATCTCACAAAAGTAAATTTAACCTCTTTCTTCTTTCAGCTAAGTTATTCACAATTGTTGAGGAATCTGTTTCTATTGCCACATCCCGATGAATACTCATAAGCGCTAATCCTGTAAGCCGTTCGTCTCCCATTTTGTTCCTTAAATACGTTTTCAGCCGTTTAAGTGTGGAAAAACTACGTTCAGGCGTGGCAGTTGAAACTTTGAAGATGCTTCTTAATCGTTGGGAAAAAAAGTTCATCACATCGATCCATAGCTTCTAAGGCAATAGAGGGATTTTCTTGATTGCACCAGTGGTTGTGCCAAAGCTCATACTCGCTTACCACAACTTTCTTTTCAGCTTCACTAAGAAATATTTCCCCTATTCTTGAAATACATCTCTTTGCTTTGTCACTATTTTGGGTCCGGTCAGGTAAAATCAACTGAATTCCTGAAATTGTTTCTTCGTGGGGCTTAAAACCAGCTTCAATTTCGTTGACTACATGTTCGATAAATGGGTAAAATATGTTCCGCCGATAGTAAACTTCAGCTGTGTACATTACTGCGGTTGATTTGTCTTCCAGTTACTCTTGGAACACTTATATCAACTGAACTTATAACTTTTTTGACACTTGGCAGGCGCAACTACTATAAGTACTTGGAAATTCAGTTTCTTAAAGATTCAGATCCAATATTGATGAAAAATATATTATTTGTATTTCGTAATTCGTATTAAATGTAATTCAAATATTGCGGCAGTATGCTAATAAAAAATTATTGTATTTTCTTTGGGAGGGGGGGGTTTGAATCCCCAAAAGCCCCCCTTATATACGTCCCTGCAAGCAACCATGTATGGATCATATGCCGTACGAGGTACGTGTCTTGAACGATACGCAAATAACGGATTCGGTTGTTGTAATCCTTGGTTGCGCCTCGTATATTCAGCCTCATCTGCTATTTCTGCATATCGGCTTTGTAAAGTTAATAACTATTAACCTTTTCTCTTGTAATTTTTTTACATAAAGACTGACGTCTCTGTAAAATTTAATTCATTTTCAATTCTGTTCGCCACAGGCTTTTATCTCTTTTCTGTTTTTGTCACGCATAATAATTAACGAACGTGTTTTTTATTACTTCAAAATTTATAATATAATTGGCGTAAAATGTGAAAATTCCTCTTTCGTTGTTATTCGTACCGTCATCAGAGCCATTATCGTCACCCGGAACCGTATCAGTGACAGCGGCAAAGGATTCATTCAAACTAATAATATCACCACAATATAAAAAGACGTTGTGCAATGTTGCGGAATATCCCATTAGCCTATCCGGGTCAACATCTGTTAAAACATTTGTGCGTATGGAATTCAGTTTTTTTATTTTCTTCAAACACTCTCAGTCTTAAAAATATTGACTTACAGAATTTTTATATATAAAAAATAGACATTACTGATTATGCAAAAACTTTTCCACGATCTTTGAACGTTTATAGTTTTAAGTATGTAAAATAAAAGTAATTTCAGCGAAAATGGAAGTTTTAAGGGAGAAATGTATATTGTATATGCATAAAAATTCCGACCAAAATATTGATTAAAGTTAAAATAAAAATAAAACGGATAGAAATGTCTGTCTACAAGTAGAAACCCAGTAACTGCATCTCATCTCAACTTTAAGAAAATTCAATTTGCCTTGATAAAACCTTGTTCAAAAATTACATCTACTGTATTCTAAAAATACGCCACTTTTCTAGCGGGTAAACCGGAAGTACGTCATTTATATAAATGTGTCACAACAAAACTCACGGTAATTTTAAACCTAACTGTGGAAACCGCATCTTATTATCTAGAACCGTTTCGAAGATATAAGCTCTTGAAAACAGTCAGAATATAATGAGACACCCTGTATTATGAACGTACTCGTTATGTCATCAGTATTACCCTTAACGCTTGAGATGCTTATACCATTTTTTGCGCGATCGTATTGAAATAAATTTCGAATATAATAATTTAAATTTCTTCGGAATGAACGAAATGTCGAAAGTGACATTTGTACTTCTCGATCAGTTTAAAATATAATTTGCATTTTGGTGAAATTATTTATTACTTTTTTTATTGTTCTGTTCGGGTCTGTTCATTAAAAAATATAAATCTTCTTATTTTTTGTTGTTCCTTTTGTGTAATGAATGAAGTAATACATTATTTAGGACCACTTTAATGTATGTAGGGCTAAGACGTCGGTAAGTAATTTACTTACCGACGTATTAGACATAGAAACCAGTACACACAACCTACCGTCCTGACAACCGATGCTGTAAATAACCAAAAAAGATCGATCGCGCAAAAAATATTTGAATTTGTCCATTATTGACCTAGATTAATAGAAGAAAAAAATATTAACCACTTATAGAGAAATTCAACTTCTCAGTTGGCTAGAAGAAACAATAATTGTCAACTTCACAGCTAGTAGTGGAGAAAATACTTTATTTATTTTCTTTTTATGAGGTGTAGTGCGGCTATGCACGGTAAATGAGAAAAGTTTTATCAAAGATTACAGAATAAAATATAAGATGTTTCACTCCAGGGCGGTTTGATTCAAGCTGCTGTCCCAAACGGACGCCGCTCTCATAAATTATGTTTACGACTCGCTTTTGATGTCAATAACGAGACCGGTAGATACCAGAGAAGTTAGAAAAGCTTATTTTATTTTAAGCTATACAGGGGTAATTAGAGAAATATATATTTGAATTAATAGGATTCTTTATCACAAAGGTTTATTTTTAAATGTTAATTATTTCGAAATATGTTCGGGATATGAATTTGAAAAAGTGAAAAATAAAATAAAATTTTCAAAATGAATTAATTCAGATAATCCAGATAATCCAGCTTCTTAGTAATTTTGTGATACTTATTGATAATCTAGCAGATATTTATTACAAATTCAATTAAATATACTCATTAGCCACCAGAATAATAGGGCCACTAAATCTTAAATTTTGATCTTCAAATAACGCGTATTTTTTGGATTGACAAGGTTAAACCAGTAAAAAGAAAAGCAGCTGCAGGATACCTTTATTAAAATTTTTTATAAATGTTGTGAAATACTAAGTTAGGAGTTTGGTTTATGTGTTAAATTATTTAATCTCTTATCTTTCAAATCTTTCAATATACATTTAAGAGTAAAATAATATGTATAGAGACTCCTGCATAATATTTGAAAGGAAATTGATTACATGGATGATGAAAAGAAAATTTAGTAAATTCGTTCAAAAAGAACTGACCAATTCCACTTTGGTTAGCTATAGAATTGAATTTTTGTGATTTCTTGCTTAATGTACTTGTTTATATAATATCCTTATTATAAAAATAAATCCGTAATTTTGTATTAGCAAATATAACAAAATATTTAGTGTTTAAGCTTGCTATTAAAGAGAAAAATATTAATATGACTTTTTGCTCATTTGTGTGTGTGAGGTTGTGATATTGACTGCGGATCCTTGTGGTTCCATTGGCCTAACCAATTTTTTGCTCATTTCAACAACTAATTAATAAATTTAAAAAATCTATACAACATAAATATAAAACACGAACAACCAATAAACACCGTTCTAAAATAACAGCGCTCGACGGGCGACGTCCCGTATAATATGCCAAATTAAATGCAAGTAAGGACGTAGCGACGTACTGTACCATCCAAGTCACCAGACAGTCACCAGCGGAAACGGTGCTTTACGCGATAAATTCGAACGAGTGAAACATCTTATATTTTTATTCTGTAATCTTTGGTTTTATAGCTTTATTGCATCTCAAGTCTAAGTCAAGTCAAGTCATTTCCTTACATCATGAAAAGAACTATACCTACATTTATATGCTTCATAAATACGTATGTAGCTTGACTGTGGATAAAAGTTATTAAAACCTTGTTTGACTCATACGCCTGATAACAAACAGATCAACTAGACCGACAAGGAAATCACAAATTCTACAGGTAAAATCAGTTATATAATTTTAACTTATAATTTTTATAAACCTACATTCAGGGAATTATCAAGAGAGGTTGTAAATGTATCATTATAAAGTAAACATTAACAGAGCCGTACTCATAACCATTCGATAGAACAATTTTTAATTTCTTACTTTTATATGATGTACTATGATTATTTATAGTCCCTCTATAATCCATCAAATTTTTGATACGAGCTCATTGGACACACTGTATTTTTCGCAATAGTTTTCACTTTGTTCCAAGTTGTCTTTCGTAACACTAATTTCCTTTTGCCTTGTTTGCTGTTACTGAATTTAATGCGATACCAACACAAAACTTCTACCTTCTTATATTGACATCAATAATAAATAATTTGTCGTTTTTTCAGGTTACTGTGAATTTGCTGTAACTAGCACGTTGAGTGCCGTATGTATCCAACACGGACACATGAGATACGGTGTTTCCATCGCCGTATGTATCCGCGGCTGATACACAACTATTTCTGTTATTTCAGCCGCATGTATCGACGTTGGCTGCATGTCATGCGTATATCTCTATGGGGGCTATCGCACTACGGCCTGGCATACCCAAAAGCTTATTTGGCCTGTATATTTTATCCTTAGTTTTTTCAGGACGCATGAAAAATGGATTTGGCCTGACATACCTAATTTTCCGCTTCCATGGTGGCGCTCAACGTGCTAGGTATATTTTATCCAGATGCATTTTAGCGACTCAATTATTCAATAAAAATATGAATGGACAGTTTCACTGTGTGCAGGATTTCACAAGGAATTCAAAAATGTAAAAATATACAGGGTGTTCTATTTAAAATAACAAAGTTAATATGCATTTCCGGTATGGTATGGTACAATAAATTTGATAGCATTTTTGAATTCCTTGGATTTTCTTAGAACGGGATGAGCAATTTCATTTGTAATTATTAAACCGTTGAGGAGATACTTATGGGGTTCCATAGTTTATACTTACTCTGTATGTTTCTAATCCTACAACCTAAATTTACACTGTAAAATAGAAATTACTTTTGCAGTTATAAGTGATATGACAATGCTATTTTTTATGTATGAATAAAAACCTTCAAACAATGGATATACCTTCTGTAAATGGAAACGAGTCACCGCCTATGGTTCTTGAATATTTTTTTTAACGACGTGATACACACACGTAAAGAAAGAGACACGATTCATTTCAAAACAAAATTCCTTGAAGTCACTCACCTGAGAGCTAGTTACTCCTTGAAAGTAAAAGAATATATTATGTTATTTTCTGATATACAATATGGGATTTAAATACAGTGTGGTCGGTTATAAAGCCATATTAATGCAGTTATTTGTACAGTTTCCTGTAACAATTGTTATATTTAACTTGGAACTGTAATTCATTGTCTGTCGGGATACATAGCCCGAGAAGGAGATGTTTGTTGTTCTGTATCTGTAAAGTAGGGAGAGTGAGTGTAGGCTCACAGCACTTAGGCCACATCTGACCCCTTGTAGATCCTCCCAATGAGCTGTCTTTCCAGATCATCGTCCATTTTGTCCTTCCCAGGAAGGTGGACAGGTCACTAGGAGACATCTCCTTATATCGACAGGTGTAGGCCAAGTCTCACCGAACACACACTCTCTTATTGACGATAACTCCGGACACTCGCACAAGACATGCCTGACAGTTTCATCTTCCTGTTCACACATCCTGCATAGAGGTGTGTCCACTATCCCCATAGTATGGAGGTGTTTCCACAGTTGACAGTGGCCAGTCAAAAATCCTACTGTTAAACGTAGGTTTTTCCTGGTCATCACCAAATATTTATTCGACGCCAGCTTCCCAGGGTCGCCCAGGGTGACCCTGGCAAGACAGCATCCTTTGATTCAATCCCATCTCTTAAGACTCAAGGCTAATAGGGCTTGTCTACTATCAGTGCAGATTGTGATGTTTTTGCCAGAAATTCCTTTTCTGGTTAGTTCTTTTGTGGCAATGGAGATATACCAGCAAGTTCTATTTGAACCACGCTGGTATTGTTTCCCATTCCCCACTTAATCCTTAGGCTTAGTGCTCTGGAGTAAACTCCACATCCTGAGCCTTCTTTTATTTTTGAGTCATCTGTATATATGCGTATTGCATCTGACTCTGTGTTCTGTTTTAGTTGTATTTTGTAGGGTTTAGCGCTTACTCTGCCTGCAGCAGAGTAAGCGCTTCTTTCCAGAGACTTGTTGTTAGTGAACAGTCTAATCTTTGAAAAGTATGATACTATAATATTATCTTGACATCCAACCATGATAATGCAACCAATCGGTATCTATTTTTTTGAATTTCAATGATTTTTCAGGTATTTAAAAACAAAGAAAAGTTAAAACTAACAAACTATACTATGCCCTGAATACAAAATTTATCAACAAAAAAGAAATGAAAAGTATTCAAAACAATATATCGAACAATACTTACATATGGATGTAAAACATGGGTGTTAACAGGACAACAAAAAAGTAAAATACAGGCGACAGAGATGAAATATTTGAGAAGAGTAAGAGGTGTAACAAAAGAGGATAGAATGAAAAACATAGATATCAGAAAAGACCTGGGTATACAATCAACATTAGAATTTGTAGAAGAAAGACAACTAAAATTGTGGGGACATTTACAATGTATGGATGAACGAAGACCAGTAAAGAGAATATGGAAAGCAAAAATTGGAAAAATTTAAAAAAAGGGGCAGACCAAGAAAAAAAAAAGAATAGCTGCAACACACCCTACACCACTAAGTGGTAGAAGGGCTTTAAGATTATATATATAATTGTCAGTTTTCACAGGAAAAGAGAAAAATTTATAAATTCAACAGTGAGGCTTTTTAAAAATAGAAATTAATGCAAGTCTCATTCAAAAATTATTGTGTAGGACATGTACAGTAACAAATAATTAACGCAAACGAACACATTTCTATGGAATACATCGAAAAAAAAAGAGCATGAAAATAAAAAAAAGTAATGATAACAGTAACATAATTAAATCGTACATATTAAGAGATAAACTACCAAAAATACGAAAATAAAGAAAAAAACAACGGAGATATAGAAATGACAAATTAATTTGAAGATATCTTGTTGAAAACTGGGGAATGTAACTTAATAAAGTGAGATAAAAGTAGAAAACAGACATCTTGGTGGACGGAGTGAAGTAATAACTAAATAAAGACAAAGAAAAGAGTGCCTATCGAAAAAAATACAAAAGTAAAGAAGATATAAATAATAGAGTTCAATCTAATACACTTTTACTTTGCAATGAACATTAAATTATAAATAAAAAGACAAATTTCAATGCCAACCAACCAGCCAATATTTTTTTGAATTGAATTAAAATATCAAGCTGAAGCAAAAACGCAATTTGCATTTCACCAGTCAATTTATGGTAAAAACACATTTTCAGTGAATTTTTTGAATTCCGTATCAATTTATCAAAATTTGCGTGATTTATTTTCGAATTTCTCATTTTATTATGATCATTAAAATCTTCTGCATTAAGTGGAAAATATAAATGTTTCATGTTACGCAAATTACTATAATTTATTATTGAGAAAGGTAAGTGTTTACATAATAATTTTGACCTGAGTCACGGATTGCTCGCCCACTAATATTTTAAAAATAGAATATAATATAAATATGTAAATTTATTTTTTAAATTTATGCGATGTCAAAAATTTGAATTATTGTTAAGTAAAAATGGAAACTTTCTTAACGGGATTTTACTGTTTCGTTGAACGTAACCACTTACAAGTTGAGATGGCAATATCTTTATCAAATAGTTCACCCTTAAAAATGCCAACTTACCAATTATGGAAACTATATAATGATAAAACGTCCAGCACTCTGTCCTGCCGGAATCCTCTTCCAGAAGGACAGCTGTCCTGCCGTCCTGCTCGTCCTGCCGGAAGGACGCTCTTTTTTAATTTAAATGTCCTTCCAGTAGGACGCAATGAGCTTCCAGCAGTACCGGGACATTTTCCATAGGCGTCAGGAATAATTTTGTCAACAGTTTAAAATATTAATTAAAAATCAATGAATAGATTAAAAGTTATCTCATTTGTACGACATTGATAACTTATTTTTCACAAAAATAAATCTCATTAAAATTAACAAAAAGTTAATTCTCAAATAATTAAGAAAACTACAAAAATTCACGAATAAGTAAAAAAACTAAATTCTCAAATAAATAAAAAAAACTAAATTCTCAAATAAATAAATAAAACTAAATTCTGGAATAAATAGAAAAATGGGAACAAAAAGTTTTTTTTGCGGTATTCCGTGTAAGACGTGATACGCAAAACTATTGCGCCCAGTAGTAGGAGAACAAAGAATAGCGTTTTGACCACAGGGTTCACAAAAGTAACTTGTTTTTTGTTGTTTGTGGTGAATACGAAAACAAGTATTTTCTGCATCGGAATCAAATAATGCTTTTGCAGCCACGCGGTCGCCTATTTTAAAGCTCATCTTCACGCACGTCTATGCATTCTTTTGAACCTATTTCCGTCCTTCTAGCAGTACCCGTTATATTCGAAATCGTGTAAGAAATTTTACGTCCTACCGGCAGGACGCTCTGTCCTTCCCGTTGGACGCCTGGACTTTCTATCAATAAGGAGTTCGCACTCCGTTTATTCCAATTTCTGGTCTTGGTAGAGAGTGCCAGTTTAAATCCAATATCAAAAACATCTGAATGCAGAACAATAACAGCCAATCATGAGCTTGCATACACTTTAAGTTCATGGTGTTTTATTGGTTGCTAGCTTATTTGACAGTATATAAGTGAGGTTAGGAAACGGAAAGGAGAAGTTTTTGTTCCCGCCTTAAAAAATATCCAGAATTGTAATCCTTTCGTTGTAAAATATAATATGTTTTGCCTAAAAATATTTTTAATCACCCTTGGTAACTGAAAATACTCTGGTTTTCTTGAATTCAATTGATGTCTTCGTTTTAAATCAGCTAAACTACCAAACACTAAGTATGGCAATACTTTTTAACAACGCACACCCTGCCAATTTTTAATTTTAAAAGCAATTTTAACCTATTTAGTTCTAACTTTTAATTTTTATTATTCATTGTAAGTATTAATGTTCACAATTTGACTACTGTCATTTATAAAAAATAAGGTTAAATAGTAGTGAATTTGTAGGTGAAAAATCATGCTACTTAGATAGACGATTTTGAGGATAGAGGTTTCATGTCCTTATCTAGCCTCCATGATACCAATATTCACTCTATTCAGACACCTTTAGCTCTCGTGAACGAGAGCTTATTTTCCCGACATATTCCAACGTTGTCAAATTTAGTAGTACATAACAATATTGAAATAAATATGTAAATATCAGAAAATAAGAAATAGGAAACTAAAAAAAAAACAATAAAACCCAGGCCCAAACCCGGTTGATCAAAGTGTAACTATGTATAAAAATATCAGAAAATAAGAAATAAAAAAACTAAAAAAAAAACATAAAAACCCAGAACGTGAACTCTGTAACAGAATAGAAAGGAAATTTCTTTCTATGATAGGAACACAAAACAGTCCAACCTTTAGACTGTTTTGTGGGTTAGACTGTTTTGTGTTCCTAGCATAGAAAAAAATTTCCTTCCTATTCTGTTACAGAGTTCACGTTCAGGTCTTAACCGGGTTTCGAACCTACGACCTCTGCTCATATTCAGTTACATCGAATAGAAGATTAAAGGTTGCTTGGACGCATGCGCACCTCAACTACTAAATTTGACGTGGTGGGTGGAATCTGTTGGGAAAATAAGCTCTCGTCTCTCGTGATCTTTCATATCGACGCATTACTTGCCACTCCCTGTATATAACTCTAACTCAAAACAAAACGAAATAACTTTTGTTATGGAAAAATGTCACTTCAATCTATCAACTATCCTATGTGTAAGTCAATTTTTAAATCAACTTGATTTTTCTGTTGGAACCAGAAAATATTTTTCAATTTTGCTTATGATTTTTATTAATAATACTTTAAAAATTTAATACTTTGGTTGAATATACATCTACTTTAGTTTTAATGATGAGATAAGATAACAGATAGTGTTTTGGTATGTAGGTAAGTACATAAAAAATATATGGCACACATTGATCAATCCTATTGTTTATATACCTATGATATTAACCGAAAAATATTTTATAGTTTGAGCGACAAAAACACACCTAGAGTGTTAATAGTCGAGTTTGTTATAGAGAAGGTGTTTCAATGTATATAGGAACATGAACATTTGAAGGAATTAGTTACCTAGATACAGGGTGTTGAAATTTTTAAATTGAAATTAAAAATTTGTCATAAAATAAGCATGGCTTTATGTGCTTTTCGAATTTTGTGGGTAGAAGACTTTTAAAAATTCTTAATAGTTTTTTTGCGTCATTTTAATAAAAATCAAAATTAATACGAAAAACTATATACAGACCAATTTGAATAAATTCGAATACAAAATAAATAGCCCCACCTCACTAGAAAATTTTAACTGTACGCCTATGTTAAATGTTAACTTGTAAGCAATCAACCACTTTCAAAAATTATACCTTACGTCTATAATATATAATATTTTACAAATAAATTTATCTCTTGAAAAAATTTCATCGTATGCCCATGTAGGTAGTGCTATGTATTCTGTTCTAATAAAAAAACGATACATTATATATTTGATATTGTGTGCCCGTAGAAAAAATCTTGTGTGTAACAGTAATTATTTTTACTTTTCTATAATTTTTTAAATTTTTGCTTAAAAAATTGATATAAATAAGTATATATAAAAGCAATTTTGTGTTGACCTATATTTCTTGATATATTTATTTGAGTAAAATTGCTTAATTTTAATCTAATAAAATTTTATAGCTAAGTAATAAAATTTCTGATAGAATCGGAAGAGATATAACCACAAATATAATAATTATATATCGAAAAATTTTGGTGTTTATATAAGTTTAGTTGAGGAAATTTTATTTATCACCAGTTTTCTAAATACCGATTTATATAAAAACAAAATCATTGCTAAAATTATACAAATTTTGATAATTTCATGAAGTAATCATAAAATTTTGTTCATTTTATTTATAAAAAAACTTTCAAATCGAAAGTACTCAAGGTACACAGCAGTATAATACTCCATTCCAATATATTTCGTTTTAACTTATCACCAATATGATTGATTCAAGTCTAACAATAGCACGCAGTATCGTTTCGTAGACTATCCGTTTCACGTAAGAAGAAGCCACTTGAAGTTGCAGTCGTATGCGCGAACTTGTTGTCAAAACCAGCGCCATATTGTAAAATTGACAATCGACTACAAATCAGTAGCGTAGTGATTTTACATTTTGTAAATTAACACAAATAGTATATTGTTTACCGAGGTGAACATACTAATTTTGTACCTACATCTAGAGGGTGTGTTTTTCGACATCTTTAGAACAAATCTAATGGGAAGGTTGTAATTTAAAATATTTTGCAAATTAATTGCTTCAAACCTTAATACGTTGAATTCCACAAATATCATTTGCATCTTTAGAAGTAAATGATAGAAATTGACATAAATAAACAGTCACATTTGAATAATGTCACCTAAAATACCTATGTCATATTCAAATAATTCATGATATCATACACTATAATTTATTCCTGACGATACAAATGTTATTTGTGAAACCGCTCAAGGAAAATATGTTATATTTCTACTGTGGAATTTATATTTATCGATTTTATTCAATACTAAGAGTACTGTTACACAATTAACATAATCGAAAAAAGGTAAAAACTCACGAAAAAACAATATTTGTCTTTGTAAATTCGAGAATAATAATAATGCCTGAGATTTTAGATAAATTCAACAGCCACGAATTGCACGCGAAACGACAATTTTGACATAAGGACGTCACTACACAAATATTCGTTTATAACAATAAACAAATAGAAAAAATCAAGACCAATGACAGTGTACACTCTAGAAATACCAGGAATAAAACAAAATTCGTTATTCCTAAACATAAAACAGCATTTTTTCACAAAAGTTTTTTGTATAGCTCTGTTAATTTTTATAATTCATAGCCCGATTATATAAAAACATTTTCGACAACAAAATTCAAATCTGTATTGAAATCTATCATTATGAACAATTAACTAGAGGACTTTAGTTTGACCCACCGCTAGTCTGTTGCCTGCTGCCCGAAGCGTGGAATTATCTAGGAGTGAAGTGGGTTTTTCTGTTTTTTTTTTTCTCTTTGATTTCATTTTTGTTAGGTATCTTTGAGAAAAATTCTTAGGTTTTCCTTTTTCCTTAATTATAAGTTTTGGGTTAAGACTACGTTACCTAAAATGCGTTTCAAGTGCATAATTTGTCACATATATATGTACTTATATATGTGTTTAAGTAACTTATAAATAATCTATTAGATGGTTAAGTTCGAGTAGCCCTAGGCTAGACTTCGCCAACTGATAGGTTAAGAACTCTATTGTCATACTTTATAATATGTATTGAATTTTACAAATAAAAGTCATTTATTATTATTATTATATTGAGAAAAGGCCAACTGTATCAATTTTGACATTTTTTATATCAAATTACTCTACTTTATTATCGTTGTGGTTGAAAATGACGATGAGCCCTTTACAGTAATATTTAAAATTTTAAAAAATACAATAATTACATGTTATATAGTAGGATGTTTTTTTTAATGTAAACCAAAGAGGCAATCACATATTTTTGTACTTTCAAGGTCGCAAAATGTAACTTAATAAACTAACTTATTATTTCCATTCCCATAATTATTATCAAGCATTTCTTTCCTATAACCTTTGCGCCACCATTTTCATTTCCGGTATATCTTGCGCCTCTATTTTCAACTTTTAAGAGGACAATCGCTTGTACCTACTATAATTACAAAAAAATTTCCCGAACAAAAAAGCGTTTATTATCCTTTTTCCCAAAAATCAAATTTATAAATATTTTCTCTTACCGCTTTGGACCACTTAATCGTAGGTTCTGGATATCCTTTATAAGTCGCCTTGAGCAGTACTCGATCTCCTACAAGTGCCGTAGTATCCTGGGGTCCTCTAAGAAGTACCGGCGCCGATCTTTCAATTTGCACAGTCTCCTCCATAGAGCCTCCACTGTCACCACCGCACTCTCGACCGAAACTCGCGAGATTTTTGGTACGTCGCGCTATCGCTATCGACGGTACTGCAGCTGGTGATGAGATACTTTTGATACTGGTAATACTAAATTGCGAACAATTGCCTGGACTTGCATCTGATCTCGTCGCCCCCACGATGTGAAGAATGTTCGCGTCACCATCTTCCTCTACCTGAACACAGAAATTTTTAATCAGTGGCGTGTATTTGACGGATTTGAATGATGGTTTATTATCAAAATATCGGAAAATGAATAAGTTTTTTTTTAAAGATTCTTTTTTAACAATCTCAAGCTGTATTTTTTAAAATTAGTTACATTTCTAGAGTTTTTAAAATATATAACTTTTTAATTTAACAACCATTGCAATTATTCAAATTTTGACCAAGCATTTTATAATTTTTCGGTTCTGTATCTGAAATAAATAGTGTAATTTCAGCTTTTCTTCTACCGTGAAAATACCCATTTGGTTTACAGGATAATATTAGACAGTGGTATCTTAGTCCAGTAACTGAAGGGGCAAACCTATCAATATTTTTGTCCAATAATTTTTTTTGGCTTGATTTGTAGATCTTGACAGGTACTTCAAAGGGAAAAAAAGTTCTCCAAGATTGCGCCTTGGCTAAGGGTCCAAAATGGCCCCTAACACCCCCCAAAAAACGGTTTCCCGCCATTATCTCCCGAAATAGCAATTTGGAAAATTTTTGTTCCGGTAAAAAGTGAAGGTCGTTTAATTATCTACAAAAATGGTCCCCATCATTTTTTTCCAGAATGCAATAGTTTTCGAGATAATCGCAT